>JAVFBX010178488.1:0-14840 GCA_034783855.1 Mopalia kennerleyi
GTATGTATGTATGTATGTATGTATGTATGTATGTATGTATGTATGTATGTATGTATGTATGCATGTATGCATGTATGCAAGTATGTATGTATGTATGTATGCATGCATGCATGCATGCATGTATGCATGTATGCGTGTATGTATGTATGTATGTAATGTATGTTATGTATGTATGTTATGTATGTATGTTATGTATGTATGTTATGTATGTATGTTTGTTATGTATGTATGTTTGTTATGTATGTTTGTTATGTATGTATGTTATGTATGTATGTATGTTATGTATTTATGTTATGTATTTATGTTATGTATGTATGTTATATGTATGTTATGTATGTTATGTATGTATGTATGTATGTTATGTATGTATGTATGTATGTATGTTTGTATGTATGTATGTATGTATGTATGTATGTATGTAAAATTTAATAAATTTAAATATAGTTATTCACTTGTTTCAGAGAGCTATGGAATATAATGTTGAGAAACAAGAATTAAAACTATTTTTTAAAAAAACTTTTAAAAAGTTTTTAATAAAAAAGTGCCTTTTTATTGCAGAGAACTTCCGTTAGAAATTCAAAGGTATTTTCCATGAAGGAAACATGGAGGCTTTTGCTTGGCAAGATGTTGTAGATGAGGGGAGAGAATCATACCCATTGATAACCGGTGCACTTCGCAGTGTATTTCCTGATGCCCGTCACTTGCCATGTAAAATTACACGCAAAACGTATGTATCCAAATTATATAAATACACAGATTCAAATGTAAGAAAAATAACTTAATGGAAGTGGTACTTTTATTCCCCTAACCACTCTTTCCCTTTTTAATAAAATACAACAGGATCAACCTTGGTCCCATGAGGTTATATGACTTCATCTTATACTTCTGGGGTTGAGGAAATCATATTAAAGTACAAACCAAACTACTTTTATGAACTCTTCCACAGTCCTGTTTTTTTTTTAAATTAACAGTTTTGCTTAATATATAACAATTTTCTTACAGAAAACGATCCAGTGAAGAAATAATCAATCAACGGGTCGGATTGGTACTGAGCATTATAGCCTTCACCATGAAGCCACATCGAAATAAATTTTTCCAGTCCTGTATGGGGGTTCAGCTGTGGAGACAAGGCTCTTCACACAAATTGTTTCAGACCCTATTTGATCTTGGTGTTTCGCAGAATAAGGATGGAGCACGGGGAAATATCGACAGGCTTCGAAAAGATTTCGATAAAGATATAGTGGAGTGGAAGAGCAATATTGAGGTATGTGTATTTGTGAAATTGATAAACAATTTAAGACAAAAAAGAGCCAAAGAACACATATCCTGACCTGGCATTGACTTCACTGCAGTCTAATGTCAGTCAAAATTCAACAATGAACCTGCAACATTTTCTTTTTAACTGTCTGAAAATTTGCAGCATGATCAAATGTTTTCAACTTTCTTTGTGAGTAAGTTTGATCATGCAGACATACAGGCCAATTCAGTATAAATATGCTTTACCATGTCCTGATGATAATATACAGAATAGTTAGCACAATGAAATTCATTTAAACAGCATTCAAGCAAAGTTTTATATGCTCTATGACAAAGGTAACCTATATTAAAACAACTCAACTGGTTTAAGGGAGATTTAGATTGATTGAGTGATTGGGGTTTAACATCGTACTTAAGGTTATTTCACTCACATGACGACATGCCAGCCCAATGGGTAAAGGAAACCACCCCTGGCACCACTGGAAACAAACGAATACAGTACACTCACAGGGCAATCCACATATATCACAACATATCAGCTTCCTGCTTCTCTTTAGCTCAGAAAAGCACCAGGGCAACAGGAAGCCACCCACCACATAGACAAATTCCTGGATTTTCAACTTCTCTATTCATTGACATGCACAGTTGTTAAGAAAGAAGGACAAAAATGCAATGCTCTCCCTCCCCTCACTCTTACCACACCCCACCTCTCCTCTCCGCCACATTTTTTTCAGAAGGATTTATTTTGTTGACAACCAATTGCAAATTTAGTTTCTTGCAAATGTTTTCATGTTTTTTTTCTTCAGAATGTGACTGGTCCACAAACAGAAATCAAACAGAGAAATGTGCGAAAGACATTATTCACACCTCAAGCTGAGGTCCAAACATATGGTGTTTGCTGGGACAATGTGCAAATTCAGACACACTCCAAACACCAAGGTTCAACAAAATCTAATGAGGTGATGTTGTGGGCAATGTGCCTTAGCATCCAAAACAGAATCAACTTCAGTCACCTCAGTGAAGTAGATGTTGTCCTGGCAAAGAACCTGTCACCATATTCCTTTCTTCCGACTGCTTCAGAGTTTGAAAATTTAAAGAGCCATATGGTTGTATTAGTGGAAAGGATGCTGACAACACATATAGCATCATTGAGGGAACTCAAACAGTCTGTTCTATGGGATATACACCACCAATACTCTGACAAAATGTGTGAAAAGAGTCAAGTGGTAAGTTGTTTTTTTTAGTTATTGTTAAACCATCAGGCACAGACATTGTTTTTGGAAATTTAAAGTGCCATTATGTTATTTTGAAACATAAGTCATCATAATTTGACATCGGAAAAAACCCGGAGAATTATATAAGCTAACTTCATTAAATATTGTTATCTTCTTGGTTATGTTGTGGGCAATGTGCCTTGGTGCAATTCATTAACCTGTTTGTTTTCAATAATTTTACATACAATTTAAGATATATTTGCACACAGTGATGTAAAATTTAAGCTACAAGTCTGTTGAATTCTGAAAGCTTTCAAGAACCATTTTCAGGAAGAGGTTACAGCTTTCCGGCAACAATAAAAACAGAAAATATTGAATATTGTTGATGTTAACACTGAATTAAAATAACTGTTTCTCTATTAATTTATTTGCAGGTAAATCTGGGAGTTATAGATGCTGATCCGTCCTCCACAAGTGGCAGCATTGAGATATTGAGTCATCTCCACAAGTATGTTCCGACACGCTGCGAACAGGTTTTACCAATTCTCTGCAGTGGAGATGGACTTAGTGTGGAGCGGATGATGAGTGCTCATAGATCCAGAAAGACGGCAGCTACTTCTTCACTTAGACTGGAGGGGCTTGTGGAATGTCCACAAGAATTTCACAAAGAAATAATTTCCATGCAGGTGAGCAAAACATACCATGTTAACAACACCAAAACAACAATTATTTTTCTTATGTGTCGATACAACTCTGTCCTCACTGGGGTAGAAAGGTGAAAGGCGTAATTTGAACTGTTATCCAAATATCAATCTCATCAAATATTAAAGGAGACAACAGTAGGTTCAACAAAATTGGTATGGGGTGCACTAAATCAGTGTTACTAGTTACTATTTGATTGACTTTTTTATGACATACGTATGGATGATTCACCTATAATACATCATTCTGCTTTGCTCAGATAAAATCAAATTGAGTTCTAGGCAAACTCCATGGCATTCAACAACAAAGGTATCAAAGTAACAAACTTCAATCTTGTTCATGTATTTCCAACAATGTTGTTTAAACTGAGAATTACAGCCTAATACTAGTATATTTAAATTTACAGGATTTTATGAACACTTTCTTTAAACCTCAAAGTGAGGCTGTAAGAGGAACATTGTTTCAGTTGAAAAATTTCTTCAACCACCGGTCTCTGAAAAAGGATGTGAAGGCGAATGTTCAACATGTATGGGATATGATTGAGGTGAGGTTAAGGAACTACACACATTATGAGAATTCATCAATCTGAAGATGAATGGATTTGTTTGTTTGATTGATTGGTTTAACATTTTCATTTCCATGACAATGCATTGTCCACTTCACACTGATGACGGTGGAAAACCAGAGCCACACCGTGCAACCCACTAATATACCTGACAATTGACAGACAGACTGGAACCTGGGAACAGTACATCAAAGTAGGCTTTATAAGTGCACACCCTAACCACTAAACAAAGGCTGCAAGCTGAAGATGAATGGAAATACAATATTAAATTATCAACAATATGAGGAAGGTAATTGTGACACCCTGAGCATATTACACGTGAACTTGAGCATCTATAATTTTTAAAATAACTTTTGTTTCAGTTTGCTACAACCAGTTATGTTGTGTTGTGTGCCACTCAATCATTAAACATGACTGAAGTGAATGCTGTTCCACTTGACTATCCTGCAGAGGAGCCATTGAAGGTGAAAACTGCTTGGCTGAGGAGAATAGCACAGTCTGTGGTTGATTTTGCTTGGCTTGAACCAAACAAGGAGGACCTAAGAAAAGCTGCTGAAGCAAGCAAGTCTACCAATTTAAAAGATACCAAGGATATCTTCCCATTCTGCTCTTGTTTGATAGGTATGCCTAAATATTGAACTTAAATATTAAATAAGTATTTTCAAATGCTATAATTATATGTCTATGTCCATTGATAGCCTTTGAAAAACTTGTTATAATCTATAATATTAGTGAGACACACAAAGAAAATAGTAAGAAACCAGATAAACTTCAATATATTATATAACTCTTTTTATTATTTCCGCTCCATTTTATTTCTATATATGGGTGTATATATAACAGATCAGGAGCGTTAAAGGTCAAGATTTTCCCTACTATCAACCCTATAGTACTATATATCTTGTACAAAATGTATATGTGATAAAATATTCTTATTACTGTTAAAAACATAATGACAGGACTTTTTTTAATAAAAATTTAAAAACCCCAAACCTTTAATCTAAACACATGCTATAAATTTTGTTTAAAGATACAGATGAACCTATGGTCCAGTGCAGCAGTTTAAAGTGCAGAAACAACTGGTCACATCTGAGTTGTGCACAACTTAAAGGTATACTACATTTATATCTATTGATTTAAATTCTTATTAGATTCACACATTTAAATAGAAGTCATCATTAACTTCTTACATGTTGAGGTCATATTGCCAAATAAAACTTTACTTAAGTACTGTTTACAGTGTTAATATTGTTAATTAAGAAGAAGTGGGTAAACTCTGTATCAGACTTTTACATTTTAACTTAAATTTATTGCACCATTGATACTCATAAAACATCATGCCAACATTTGTGTTAAATGCAGAATTGCCTCCTGCAGAGGAAGATTGGTTTTGTTCTGTGGAATGCTCTTCTGATAGCTCCTATATTTATTGCATCTGTCAACAACGAAAAGGAGGAGAAATGATCCAGTGCGTTCTCCAAGAAAGGTGCAAGAAGTATGAATGGTACCACAGTGAATGTGTTGGAATGTCTGATCTCAGTAAAATGCCTGGTGGGTACTTATTACTTAATGAAACTGTCATTATAAAGACTTCAAACGGCGGTCAACAAAATAGGCATCAATGTCAAATATGGTTTTGTCAAATATATGCAAGAAGTGTAAGACAATTAAAGTTTAGTATTACCTAAAATGTAATGAAGTGCTTGCACAAGAAAAAGACTTAAAAAATCTTAATGTAGCAATCCTATTTCTAGGGTGGGGTCATACAATTTAAAACTAGACAAGTGCTCAATCCATTTGAAATAATAGGACTACATATTCAATATTCTTCCCTGTTAAATAAGGCCGAAAGGAAAGGCAAAATGTAATTTTTTTTATAGATCTTCAGTTTTCTTCCATAATGATTTGCAGAAATCTGGTACTGCTCAGAGGACTGTGAGTTAGGATCTGAACAGGATGATGCAGTTCAAAATCACTCCAGGGCCCTCATGTGGGAGGGTCTGAACATCCTTGTAAGACGAGATGCAGTCAGATCAGGTAATGGAGAAGAGATGCTAAGCCACTGGAGAATGGATATGGTCAATTTTTGGAAGAAAAAGCATCCAAAATATTTCATAATTGGTCACAATCTTCTTGCAGGTAAACATACTTAGAAATAAATGTGTTTGTCATAAGTTTATAACCATTTTTCATTTGTAAGCTCCTTGAATTTGTTGGTAGTGTCATTTTCAATAACCTTATGTGTTTACCATAACAGGAATAAAATTATGCTTAATGTATATACCAGTATATATATATATATATACGAAACAAAAAACAAGCTGTTAACTTTAAGAATATCAGAACTTTGTTAAAATTGTCAACCGGTTTCACTCCTACATGTATAAATAAATCAAAGAAAAATAAAAAATAAATAAAAAATAAAATAAAATAAACTAAATAACATAGACGTAGATGTACTGAACAAATTTTAGTTAATAAATATAATTGAAATATCATAAATTCTATTTAGGCACATCTGGGATCTTGCCTGAAAACCTGGCCAAGGATTTGACATGGAATAGATTGGCTAATCTCTCTGGTAGGAAGGATGGAAACATAGGGATAGACCTTGTAAATGAATTTATGAACAATGACTTTAAAGGTGAGTTTGCATACTTTATATTACATTTTTATCGGATATAAGAAAGCTCTTGTCATCAATCTGTAGTCTACACTGTTTGTGGAGCAGATAGTTAACTAACATAAATGCATATGGTTCAATTGCATTAGTTTTGACTGAGTTTAGTACATGTCGCATGGGGTCAAAATGAAGCTGATCTGTTTGTGATGTTTTGTATTTATTCCTGTGATTGTCCTGTATTTTTCCTGTATTGTCTTTGTTTGCTGACAGTGGCATCAAGGGTTGTATCCTTAATCCATTGGGCTGGTACGCCCTTATATGAATGGAATAACCTTAAGTACACTGTGAAGCCCCCCCCCCCTAAAAAACATAATTATGGTTCTAATAATGCTTTCTATTTTTATGAATACTGTTTCTTTAGCTTTTTAACTTAGAAGATTGTGTAATACTCCAAAATTTCTATTTTTTTTCCTGTTCTAGAAATGATGAAAACATCTAGAGGACAGTACACTAAATCCCAGGTGGACAGGTGTGCCCAGGTCTGCGGGCCATTTGGAAAGAAAGTTGATGAATTGTTGTCTGAAAGTGGGCTGGGAAGTTATACAAACTTTTCCTCTAGACATAAAAAGTCATATAGCAAAGATGTTGAAACCTTTGTAAAGGAATTTTCTGAAGATGCCCTCTTTGATTATTTACCAGGCATAAGATCAACTCAGGGATTTGAGGGTTTTAGCTTGAAGGACATAAAAGATATTCATAGGCCTGAGCAAATGGGTGTGAAACTGTCATGCCTCTCTGCTAACCTGGACAACTGGTCAGATATAAAGGATACAACAGATATTTGAAATGTACACTGACAATGCACTGAATTACAATTTGCAAACTTAATATTGAAGGACTTATAATTGGAATTTTTGTATAATTGTTTCACTAAATACAGGCTAATAATGTGAATTTTCGTATTAACAAATAAACATTAAACAGACAAATTTTGACCTCGAAGGGGCCGACCTACCTTAAGCCTACCTCACTGAGAGAGAGCTTCGTGTTATTGCCCTGAATGTGTCCTGTCTTGTCTTAGTTTGTTGCCAGTGGTGTCAAAGGTAGCTCCTTTACCCTTTGGGCTGGCACATCCTCATTTAAGTAAAATAACCATAAGTCAGCTGCTAAACACCAAACAAACAAACAGAACTACTTATGACTGGGTAAAAAGAAGTAAATTACAAATGATTATACTCTCTCATTAAAAGGCATCTTTTAAGCAGCTAGGAATATTAGTTTCATTACAAACAACACAACAGTTGGTAATAGTTTGGTAGTTTTCACATTGTAACATGCCATTCAGACTCAGCTGTTCCAGAATGTATTTCCTTATACAAGATTCTTTGTTAAGAACCTTTTCAATAAGGCAATACATGTCCTCCTTGATAAACCTCTTGTTTAGAGATCGAGGATAAACCAGCAAACTAGCGTGTCCAGGAGATCCATCTCTGGAACACCGCCCCACCTCCTGCCAGTAATTAAGGCAATCTTTACTTGGCCCCCAGTGGATAATGTATTTCACATTTGGTACTTGAATACCCATGCCGAATGCTATTGTTGCAACTACACATCTAAGAGATGAATCTTTCTCAGAAAAGGCATTTAAGACTCTCTTCTGAGAGTCCTCGTCTGTCTGCGAGTGGAACATTTCAATGAGCCGACCACTTATTTTCTTTTCTTTCGATTTCCATGCACTTCCACCCAATGCAGACATCATATCGCCATAAATTGTCGCCACTCCATCAATAGTCCTGAGAGAAGGAATAACACTGATTTTGGAGGTGATAAAAATGTCTTATTTTTTTCTTTCTTGCATTGCGATGTCTCATAATAGTCGATAACTGGTCAAAGTGAGGATATGAAGAAAAATTAAATAAACAAACACTTACAGTCAACATTTTTAGTATATTTTACAAATTCCAAAATGTATATATTATTAGCAGTGTTACCTTGTATAAATTATAGCCCTTGGGGCATTTGTTCCCTTTTCCCTTAAGTCCTCGATGTACCAGTCAATACATGTGACACACTTGTCCTCATCCACTCTTGCAATGTCAAGATATATATTTGGTCTGGAAAAAATATGATTATTTTTTTCATTTTTTGGTGTTGGAATGATTGTGAATAGTCTGTCTTATTGAACATTTCTGCAAAGAATACACCTACTAAACTTATGGAGGTTTAAATAGGATGGATAAAGCTACTCTTTTAAAATTGTGATCAAACATATGAAGACATTTGTGTAGTTAGATCATATGAAGACATTATGTAGTTAGATCATATGAAGACATTATGTAGTTAGATCATATGAAGACATTTGTGTAGTTAAATCATATGAAGACATTGGTGTTGTTAGATCATATGAAGACATTGGTGTAGTTAAATCATATGAAGGCATTTGTGTAGTTAGATCATATGAAGACATTGGTGTTGTTAGATCATATGAAGGCATTGGTGTAGTTAGATCATATGAAGACATTGGTGTAGTTAAATCATATGAAGACATTGGTGTAGTTAGATCATATGAAGACATTGGTGTAGTTAAATCATATGAAGACATTGGTGTTGTTAGATCATATGAAGGCATTGGTGTAGTTAGATCATATGAAGACATTTGTGTAGTTCAATCATATGAAGACATTTGTGTAGTTCAATCATATGAAGACATTTGTGTAGTTAGATCATATGAAGACATTTGTGTTGTTAGATCATATGAAGACATTTGTGTTGTTAGATCATATGAAGACATTGGTGTAGTTCAATCATATGAAGACATTTGTAAAGTTAGATCATATGAAGACATTTGTGTAGTTAGGTCATATGAAGACATTATGTAGTTAGATCATATGAAGGCATTTGTGTAGTTAGGTCATATGAAGACATTTGTGTAGTTAGATCATATGAAGACATTGGTGAAGTTAATCATATGAAGACATTTGTGTTGTTTTAACCTGTGATCAAGCATATGAAGACATTTGTGAAGATACACAAATAAATATATATATATAATTCTGCATGTGGACAAATTTACTTAATATAAATTACTTATGATGGGCAACTAAGGTTAACTAACCATTAAGTTGGCCACATTCTACATACCACTAAGATGTTATACTTGTTTTCATAACATTTGTATAAGTTCTGTTTTTACCTGTCTGGTATTATGCCAATAAGTTTTGTATTGCCAAGGTTAAGGTGGAGAACTTTTAGAAGCTGGCTATGGATGTCCTTGGTCATGGTTGCAGTTAATGCCAAAACAGGTGCTTGGGGTAGCAGGCTCCTCAAACTGGAGACTTTTAAATAGTCCTCTCTGAATGACTCTCCCCTGGCAATAGAAACATATCTTGTCAAAACAGACTGATCAGCAAAAGCATGCAGATAAATGTATAATGTTAAAGTTAGGCTACTTTAATAGAAAAATATCTATTGCAAGTCTTACGTTCATTTTGTTTGGATTTTTATGTTTATTGAAATTCTGCAGAAAGTTTATATGAAAAGTTACTCAAAATAAAACCAAATATACTAGTATATCATAACCTATTTCTTTGGTTAACCCTTGTTTTATTGGCTTCACTAACCATTTTATTAGGCAATGGGCTTCATCAAAAACTAACAGGCAAATTTGTTTTCTGAGACTTTTAACCATCCCCCACCATTCATCCTGAAGGATAGCCTCTGGTGAGCTGAAGACTAGCTTACAACTTCCATTAAGGATATCTGAAAGAAGAGAGAGGAAGAGAGAAAAGTTTAAGGCTGCTTTGATTAACATATCTGTCTGTGTAACACGTTTATTTTTAAACACTCGAGCTCCTATGCATATGCATGTATTGGATTCTATTGCATTACATATATTGAGATAAGTCTTTCTGGACACCTTGGAATTAAAATGAATAAGATAAGGTTTATTCCTTTAAAGTAAAACATTTAAAGTTTATGATATTTAAAGACATTCATTTGAAATCCTAATTAAAAAAATATAAAAGTTGAGCTTTTAACTCAGTTTTTCAATGGTCCATTGACAAGGTGTTGGAAATTAATGGGATTATCACAGCATGCTAGGCTCTCCACTGTCTTTTATTGTTATAGTAATTATATGCAGAGAAATAAAACCTCCAAAATACATTGTAATCATTTCTGTCAACATTAAATCCATTTTCAATAGCTTCAAGGTAATAACTGGATCCCCATCTTCATTAACATAATGTTTCTATCAATAAACTGTGCCACAGCTTAGAAAAAGGGGGTTACTCAAAATCAACAAAATGGTCCAGCAAGGCCTTTAGGGGATTTTGTGACACAAATTACCTTGAATTTGGTCTGAAGACATCTCATCTTTACGGGTTATCACACCTGTTGTGATACCTAAAGCTGACCATCTCTGTTGTTGATCAAACATCAGGCTGCGCAGAGGAGATATGATCAAGGCAGTTGACCTCTCTGTATGTTTAATCTACAACCAAAAATATTTTTAAAACATTTGCTATAAGAAGGCCCATGTGTAATTCAATCTGATTTTCATTTTTACTTGAACTTGTTTAATTATTTATAAATTTATGTCAAATAGTTTATTGGAGTGTTACATACATGTATTAGTGCCAAAAAAAAACATTTTCAAAAAAAACATATTGTCCCAGATTTAAGTACTAGCTACAGCTTAAGGCCTTCACCGCCTTACAATCTGCCAGGGGTCTAAAAAAAATCCAGATTGGGCCGAATCTGGACCTCATGCAGGGCTTACATACATCTTAGGGCCTCTCTGAGTTTAATCCAGCACTGATTATGCCACATCAATAGTCATTACTTATACACATGAATTTCAGACAGTACTGTGCACAAACTAGGACTATGCATAGTTTTTTTTACCTTCCAGTTCTTATTTATTCGATTCTCAGCCAGATGAAGAGAAACTAGTAGAAACAAATTAATTCTAATTTAAGGTGTTTTCTAAGGAAAATATTTGAAAATACTTACATGTTTATGTACATCTGGATATATTCCGTAACATTCGCTCTTTCCATAACCAGTTGGTAAAATACCGAAAACATTGAAGTTTTCTAGAAGTCTATTTACAATTTGGCGTTGTTGCTCTTTTAATTCGAAAGGAAGCAATTTCAGCTCTCTTAATACCTCTTCCACCATAATGTTTTATAAAAAAATATAACCATGTAATAAAAGAATAAATTTCTAAAATAATTTCGCATAAAAAGATTTGCGAATATCTTATAATGGACCAATGTGACAGATGAGGACGGTTGTAAAAAAGCCATGTGGTTTACATATCGTAAATGTACGAGAACGAGCATCTGACGGCGTAAATGTACGAATTCGGAGAGCGTGGGAATCAGGCATGCGCGTTGAATAGGCCATAGTGCAGTCCTGGACGATTTCTTGTCGATAGACAGAGCGGAGCGGATAAAAAGTTGCGTACATCGCGTTTAAGTGCCGGAGGAAGCTCGTAAAGTATTCTGCGGGGGTAAGTGGGACATTGTCATTGTATTTGCCTTTATTTTAATGATCTAACTGCACCGAAATTGTCTCCCCGCTTATTCTCCAGATGTGCGGGCTGGAATACGCCATGACTGGGTGGGGGAAGTCCTCACAGTCATGTCAACAGGGCTAGGTTATACTATAGACTCGATCTATTCACATTGTCGACTGTGTTTCCAGCTGCATATTGGAATCTGTTAGAAGTTGAGATGTGTAACACTCTGTTCTAAAGAGCCATCACATAGACATACTGCTCTTTTTGTGCAAACATGTCAAGCCTTACGTCAAGAAACGCTTTCGAAATCGCAACAACAACAACGTCATACATTGAAACTGTTTAGGGGTGGGCAAAATGCATAAACGTTGCTAACGAGTGGACCTAGTCCAAATAATGGCTTTGGGAATTTGTATTGTATAACAAGTTATTCAGAAATATGACGGAAATTCTGAGGACAAGTCCTAAAATCTATGTACGGTACTGTGCCTATTGTTGTATACTATAGTATGACTATGGTAGGCCTACATGGTTCAATTGTGAAGTCAATAATGCATGTGGAAGTTTTTGTGTTTGATTAGATTTTGAATTAGGATTATGTCGCTCATATGAGGTCGTGCGATCCGAGTGGGTGAAGAAAACAACCCTCGGCAACACTTGCGCAGGTGTTTTTTTTATGTTTACACCATGCCTAAGGCTATTTCATTTATATGCTGGCAGTCTATTCCCACAATAAAGGACACTAGAGCAACCATAAAATGTCAAATGTTTTGATAATGTTGGAAAGTTAATATTCCTCCATGCAGTGTTAAGTAAAGACAGCATTGCTACACTCAGAACAAGTGCCCTGGGCCTGGGCAGTTGTATGGAGCTTCCTGTTGCCCATGCTGTGGAAACTGAGGGGCAATAAGTAGCCTGTTTAAGATGTCTGTGTAACGCTTGTGATTATACGGTCTTGCATTTGTCAGTTGCACTGAGAGTGGTTTCTTGCACTGATTGGTTTTGTAAACGGTCATAGGAGTAAAATAACCTAAAGTATGGTGTTAAACCGTTACCTCAATCAAACAATCAAATTCATGTGATTGGCACTTGCAAAGAGAGATAGGACAGTCACAACTCACAAGACAACCCAATCCCCAAGCTACAGATGATTTCCATGTTGCCAATAGCTCTTACAGCACCGGGTTGCTCTCACAACCAACCTGATTAACTAAGCAATGTACAACTGGTTTTTGTAGCCATAACATTTTGAGTATTATTTTGATTGTTTGATTGGGGTTTAACGTCTTACTCGAGGGTATTTCACTTACATGACGACGTGCCAGCCCATTGGGTGAAGGAAACCACCCTCGACACCAGTGGCAACAAACAGAGACAGGTCAATCACAGGACGCAATACAAACACCACAAAGAGATCGGCTTCCTGTTCCCCTGTAGCTCGGAGAGCACCAGGGCAACATGAAGCTATCATCTCAAATCCAAGATGGCTGCCAACTAAGATTACTATGTAACATTGCTCCTAAAAAGGGATAATATTTGTTAGAAAGTTGGTTTCAATAGTGTATTTTTGTGCCAGTATTGTGTATGAATGTCCAAGCATCAGAAAGATATGTTTTGTAGAAGTGTAGCTGATATAGGAAAAAAGTTATTTTGAAGAAACTTCAGCAAAAAAAACTGACCTGGATTTCAACATGGTGGTATGGAGGTCACTCTTAAACTTGGACTCCCCAACAAGCTCACAATCTACCTTCTTAGGATTTACTTCTGTGGATTTAAATGACTCTGATTCTCTATGGGAAAGAAATCAGTCACACACTATCCCAAAAACTTTACTTTTTGGACAGCCATTTGACCAAACACATATGAATTCAACACCCAAAAAGTCATGTTCAGACAAGCTTAAAGACAACATGGACTCCATTGAAGCCATAGAGGAACCCCACAGATCTCATTGTCTTAGTGAAGGATTAAGCCCTGTTATGAGCTCTGTATGTCACCTGCCAGGTGCTACCATTTGCAGGTGTGAACAATACCAGGCCTTACAGCACAGACATGATGAGGTGTTATTAGAACTTCACACATTCAGAGAACTTTATCAGCAGGTAAAGGCAAAAGTAGAAGAACAAAAAAGTTGTATGGTAAACAGTTCTACACAGACAAGACCTATACCAAAGAAGAGATTAAAGAGCACTGGAACATGCACTGCTGCAACTAGTGTTCAGACAAATACTGCTTCACATAGTCAAGAAACATCTTGCATATCTTCATTAAGTACAGTAAAATCAGTTACTAAACCATGTCAACCTGAAGCCACAGTGAGTACACCTGCAGTGAAGACAATTAAGACAGTTATCACTAACAAGAGAAGAGACAGACTGCCTAAAGAAGAGAAGCAGACTGAATATAAAGAGGATCAGCCCTATCACACCTTGATCATAGGAAGCTCTATCATTCAAGGCATACACACCAACAGTCTAAATGAAGGGACTAATGTCATGACACTTAGGGGTGCCCATATCAGGGATGTTGAAAGGAAGCTTGGAGAAATGAAATTGAGAGAATTAAAAACTGTTATTTTGCAAGTTGGTACAAATGACTGTAGGGCACACAAACACTTAGATGAGATTACACATGATTACAACTCTCTTCTCAATACAATATATGAACGGTCCCCAAACACAGAAATCATTGTATCTGGACTTATTCCGAGGATGGACTCCCAGGATGCACAGTATCTTGTATCAGCTGTGAATGCTGAATTAATGTCTATGACTGAATACTATGGCCTGAAATTTGTAGACAATGAGAACACCTTTCGGAGACCAAACGGAAAAGTTAATCGGGACTATTTGGTTGGAGACGGCCTACATCTAAGTACTAAAGGCACATCGGAATTGATCAGAAACATAAACAAAATCTACCCAATCACTCGTGGTAAAAGAACTGACATGAGGA
>JAVFBX010178499.1:0-14839 GCA_034783855.1 Mopalia kennerleyi
GGCAACAGAAAGCTCCTCTTTTCTCGCCTCTTACGATCGACCGAGGAAGCCAAGGGAGTATTCTGCAGGACTGGCCACCCGCTCCCCCACGGGGCTCTTCAAAAGGAAGAATTAAACATGACGAACTCACCATCTGTCTGGAGTATTTCTGTTTGGATTTCCAGGCCAGGGGTTTGGGCCTCCAAAGTTCTGAAAGCAATGGAGATTTTACATACTAGTTTGGGAACAAAGTTGTCAGAGGATTAAAGGTTTAACATGATGTATACAAGGTCCAAAGTATCAAATGATCCAAATTACCCACTAAAAATTTGTAAGAAACCAGAGTAGAGTAGAGTGACATACTGTTACTCAGTGGAACTGGAAATGTTCAATCAATGCACAATGCCAGTGAAGATTAACAATTTCCATTTTTGTGGCCAATTACCCGCTATTTAGTGAAACAGATTTCGAGTGTGTAGACTGGTAAAACTCAAAAGTTCAAAAAGTTAATTAAACACAGTTTAAGTGAATTTTATTGTTGATCAATGCCTAGCTTAAGAATAATTTATACGCGTAAATTTAAGCGACGATTTATCAACCTGTATATGTTCATGCATGCATCTGTTTTCAACAAAATACAGACAATATCTAGACTGGAAATGAATGACAGTTGTACCTGTTGCTGAGAAGGCATCTGCTGTTGTTGAAGTGGTTGCTGTTGTTGCATCTGTTGTGGATGCCTTTGCTGTGATGGAATTTGTTGCATTTGGGGCATTTGCTGTTGGGGAATCTGTGGTGTTTGCATTGGCTGTTGCATCATGTGTTGTTGGGGCATTTGCTGTTGGGAGATTTGTTGAGGAGGAATTTGTTGTGGCATTTGCTGAAGAGGAATCTGCTGGCTCTGCATTTGTGGTTGCATCATTTGCTGTTGTGGCATTTGCTGTTGTGGCATCTGTTGCGGCATTTGCTGTTGTGGCATCTGTTGTGGCATTTGCTGTGGATGCATTTGTTGCTGTGGTCCTTGCCTCATAAACATTTGGTTTCTGTTTGGTATATCTACTGGTCTATTCGGAGTATTGGGCATCATCAAATTACCTGCATGTGAAGGAGGAGAATAAAAGACAACAGTTTAGAATACAATATACCATGTTATAACATGAGCATCGAAGGATAAAAACATAAAGTACCTATGACATTTGTACATTATATAGGATACATGCACCAAGCTACACAAGGATTATTATATGTTATCATAAATATTTGTTATGTTACAAAAACACAACTATTTGGATAAAAAGTAGAGGAACTTTTACATAACTTCCATTACAGCAAAGGACAATAAACATAGGCAAATAGAAAGCACATATTTTTGGTTTTGGTGGCACCCCATAACTTGGGTCAGTGTGGGCATTTAAATCATTGCTCACTGCTGATGACTATCCCTGGTGGAATGCAATAGGTTTTTCATTCTATATACCCTTTATTTCCACAGGGCAACACAGTAAATTCAGTTATTACATGTGTAAAGTAAGAAGATTAATAAGAGTTAAAGTAGACCCAATATATGCCCTTATAGACCCTTAATGAACATATGGTAACCAAAGACATGCTATGCTACACAACAGAACATCTTCTTAGGGTGTGTGCAAACACATGAAATCTATTCATATACCATGATATCCATGGACATTCTTTTTCAAAACTTCAGAAATATTTCACTTATTATTCTCTCACTTATAACTCAGAAATTAATTGCTGCTTCATTTTATTTAGTTACCATACAGTTGTGTTTATAATTGTTTATTTTGATGGCATACACAAAGTGGACTGTATCCATAAAGGTTTGTTTGGTTTATGCCACACAAGGTATGCTGATCATAACATAATATGATTGATTTGTATTGGCCATATAAAACTAGCTAGGTCTGATCAGTGAAGCGAACTTACCAGATTGTGGACTGTTGTTGTTTGGGAATGGTGGCCTGCTCATAGATGGACTCATTACTTGAGGACTACTATTTGGTGGTTGTCGGTTCATGTGTGGCCCCTGGAAATTCCCAACTGGTCTCATGCCCCCCTGGGGTGGCATGGGCCCTCTGTTAGGCTGATCAGGTCTGTTCATGCCTGACCGATAGCCTGGACCAAAACTAGTGCCACCACTCATTGTCACTGGAGGTCCTAGTGAGGGCCCATCCTTACGAATTCTTTTATCTGGTCTGGCTGTACTGGGTTCGGTGGGCCTTTTAAGAGTATGTCCAGTTCTGCCAAGCTGTACCGGGATTACATTTGCAGGATTAGCAACTTGAATCATCTTATTCTGTGCCTTTCTTTCAGTGTTCATCGTGGGTACAGGTTTCCCAGTCAGTTTATTCAAACTACTCGTTTCACTTTGTTTAGCTGGAGTCTGTTTGTTGAACGGTTTCTGTTTATTGTTATTATTATTAGCAGAATTTTTACCTGCTGACACCTGTTCATTTCTAATGGGTTTCTTACTCTCATTAGTACGAGTTAGTTTAGTGGCTGATGATCTGCCAGCTGGAGATTTAGATGTACGTGATCTTGTTGAGCTGGGTGGATCAGAATGTTTTAAGCCTGATGCACCAGAGATGTGAGATTTGGAAGTATCTCTAGAACCTGAAGATCTACGCGAGAACTCGGGGTCATTCTTCTTTTGAAGTGATCTGCGCTCTAAGCTTTTAGAGGATCGTCTCCTGTCGTCCTCTGATTTACTGCTGTTGTATTCTTTACCTTTCTGTTTACCATTATCCTTTTCTTTGTCAGAAGGGGTTGTTTTTTCATTACTGTATTTCTTATTTAAGTCCTTTGTAGAGTGTTTTGAGTCTGTATTTTTCTGTGATGACTGATTTGTCTTTATTTCTTTATTCTTTCTTTTTTCATTTGCCCGTTTGTTGTCCTTCTGTTCTTTTTTGGTTTTACCATTACTGGACTTTTCATTCTCTTTCTTTCTTCCTTCACTTATTATTTCTTGAACAAGATCCTCTGTTGAAATTTGTACTGAATAACAAAATACCATAATATTTAATTAACAGGATTAATTTTCAAAGCAAAATAAACTGAATTCTTTACATTTTTGTGTGCTTTAAAATGGAAACATTGTTAATTCAAGCTGTATTTGGTTTTCAGCATTAGATTTGAACTGTTCAGAGTTGAAAACAGGCAATGAATTACTTCTATAGTGGCTAAAAGCCATCTGGTCTCTTGCTTTAGAATTGATTACTTTTTCTATTGCAATGCATTCTGGTAATAGCATGTATAGAATCAAAATGCAGGTCGTTATGGTTGCAAAAAAAAATTCCTGTAAGTATTTGTGTGCTTGTTTGAGGTTTTATGTTGTACTAAACATTATTTAACGCATGACAGCCATGACAGCTCGACAGCCTAATGGACAAAGGGATACTTTAGATATGTACAAAATCAAATACGATTTACATCTATAAATTAAAAAAATATATATATCTCTGGGAGTTTATCTGGACATTAGAGGATTAAGCGGTTTTAATTATTCAACAACTTATGACAGTGTGATTAAAAGTAGTCTTCATTGCGATACCAGAGGGTTCTTGATTTACCTATTCCTGTTGCGGTTGGAACTTTGGCAAGAATTGTCAATTTGAGTATATTGTCTCCTATTCTGGTCTGGTAGTTCTTACTGCTGCTCACTATCTCATCCGCTTCTTCAGGTGAGGAGAACTCCAACATAGCATACCTGTAATCAAATCCCAAGTCATGTTAACAAAGAACATACAATAGATAAAAAAACAAAATCCAGACAATAATTAAACTATATAAGGTCTTGAATATGATCTTTATTTTCTTAGGTAGATTGCATGTATTCCATATTTTATATTGTTAAAAATTTTTTTTTTATACAGCAACGGGTCAAGCTTTCAGACAGTTTCTCATTATAAAATATACAAAATGATTCTTCTTAGAATTTCAGACATGTGTTGTATATATCACCTATATCCACAAAATACCAACCAGACAACAGTGACAGCCAAGGTAGGTGTTCAATTTATAGAGTAAAAAATGCAAAATTGGAACAGATATACACATGAATTATCATTATAATTACACATGTGGTCACTTACTTTATCAGGCTTCATATTAAACCAACTAAACATGTACAGTTCTAAGATTTACAATCTTGTGACCAAAGAAACTGAAATGACCAAGCTTACACCCAGCCAAACTAAAACGAAAATCAATCTGGATTCCTACATGTATGTAAAACATATTAAATAATTAACAACTACAATTGCAAGTATCCATCTACACATGTTATTTTGCGGTTATATGTACTGCTGTGATATAGGATGGGAAACAATATTAGCCATGCTTATTGTTCTCCTCTTTATTGTCTTCAGAATTACCTTTCTAGAAACAGATTGTTTAGCATACAGCCAAACAACCAGAACCAGTGATCAAAGAAGAATGCAATGTACAATGTCAACAGCATAAAGCCATCATGAAGACAAGCCATTATTTGATACATGATTTCAATATGTAAGTAAGATCAAAAATGAATTAAACTGCGTTAAAGCACATTATCAAATCTTAGAAATATGATAAAACTAACAGGCTTGATAACACTTGTATAGACAATTGATTAAGAAGGATAATAACAAATAATATATAATTCATGAGTATATGAAAGATCAGCACATCTGTTAAAAGTCAATGATGTGTGTTCTCATGAAATTTAAAGTAGCCAACAATGGCTCGATCCGCAGAAAAAAGTGTCTTTATGGATCACACTGTCCTCCTGTACAGCGCACTTTCCAATTCTGTTATTCTTTTGTGAGACAATGAGCTGTGTAAAGATGCACTGTGCAGTATGATGGGTGGAAAATCTAGACATTGTTGTTCGTTCAACACAGAGTTATGCAATGTCTTCATACCAAATACATCTCACTGGACAATGTCTGCCTGCATTTTGATGTTGATCAGTCAGGACAGGTCCAAGGTGATGTTTTTTTGCCCCTAGTCCAGCAGTAGAAAAGGAAATGGAATGAAAAATGTTGCCGTCATTGTCATGTTGAATCATGAAGGACACCTGTTTCTCCGCCTTCAATCCTGTCATCAACTAAGTGTGTCCACAATCAGCACAGCCTCAATGTAAGCGAGAATAGTGAGGAGTTCCCATGGCAGCAAAACATATCCTTATTCAGCCAAACTTGAAAGGTAGAGTGGAGTTGTAGTGTTGATACAGGAAAGCATATTGAGAACTTCCCCAGCATCATTCATTGTTTTTCACAGCTATAAATAACTTCTCATTCTTGAACTTGATGTAGAAAGCTGCTCCATTTCTAGTTTCCAACATTTACTGGTAGAGATTTTTTAATTCAGATTTAACAGATTTGGTAACAAGATGAAACTAACATGTACATGTGCAGTATGCAAATACAAATTACATTTGGACAACAGTAAATAGATTCATTTGTATGGTACAATATAAGAATAAATACAGTTGTAAGGATACAAATCAAAGGTCTATAAGCCGAGTACATGTAAGCTTCCATCATGCTGGAACATCAGACGCTCAATGATGTTTTATAAATATATTTCATGACATACATTTCAACATTTCATTTTATAACCACAAAACAATTTTGAGTGTAACAAACAAGAATTCATATATCACTAACAAGAGTTCATAGATAAACAATACATGGTCGCTGGAAACAAGGAAATAAAAAACTTTAACAATTAGCTAACAGCAAAAATAAGTTATTGCAATGCTACAAACTTTAGTTACTCTAAAGTGATATCTGAATTTCTAACACAGTTTTTAACCATTGTCCAAAGAAGTGGCTAAAGTTCCCATACTCTGAAAAACATGTGCATGGTCTTGCAAATAGGAAATAGTTCAGTACTTCATCCTTTGGAAAGAGAACTTGTACAATGATGGGTTGGGTTGCTTGTCCTTAGTAAAAGCCAAGTCCTTAAACCTTGGATCGGTTGTGTTGCTTGCTTTGTAGTTGAACCATTAATATACCATTATTCATGACCTGTCAAACTGTTATACCATGGACGTATACTGTTTCCTTCTTTGCAGTTCAATTTTGACCCATTTATATTTGAGAAAACTCAGTCTTTATGCCATGGGTGGATTGTGTCACTTGCCTTGTAGTTGAATCGTTAACATACCATTATTCAGAACTAGGCAAATAGTATTGCAATCCTTATAGTCAAATTGTGATGATTATTATTGAAAAGCCAAGTGCTTATAATATGGATGAATTGTGTCATTTGCCTAGTGACAATCATCCATCAGAAGTCAGATGAACAAATCCTTTATTAATCTATGAAAGTATTAAGCTGCCGTTGAATAGTGACCATGCTTCATCTTAGGCTCACCTAATACCATTGATGGCTTGTGATGCTAGTCTTGAAGATAAGTTAGCCTCCAGAGAACAGGTATGTCCTGGCATTCCACCGCCATGTCCTAAATCTTCTATACTAAAAATAGTGCATATTTCTATACTTTTTTTAAACACCATGTGTCCATGTTCACGTATTCAAATAAGTGTTCTATGTTGTGATGGGTCAGGTGAAGAAATCCAATCCTGTAGTTCAAAGTTCTTTATACCATAGAGAGAAAGTGACAGGCCACCAGTGTTCTTCTTGGCGTACAAATATTGAACGAAGCCTAAACATTCCAGAGATTGATCAAGACTAAAACCTTCTAAAAGAGAACCACAAAACTTAACATCTGCTTCGTTATATTGAGGGGTCCTCGTCTTTGTGGATCGTTTCTAAAAACAACACAACCCATGTCTCTTCCTTGCAAAGTCAAATTGAAAAGCAACACAGTTATTGGAGATAGTGTTATGAGATACACTTTACGTCAAGTAAATAGCCACTGGTTCCTCTCAGCATCTTCAACTCTCTGACTTCTTGCATCCTTCTGTTTAATGTCCTGCTGCACCACACTTCTAATCGCTTTAGGGCAACTTGAAATAGTGCTGTGTTAACGTGCAAAGATCTTTCATAAAACAACCATTTTCTTCTAAAATATTTATTGTTCACCTGAAAATCAAAATAATTTTATGCCGTACAACAGAATAATCTAAGTTAGCTAACATGGCCTCCATCTGGATCAGCTGCCATATATGTAGACAAATTAAATCTTGTTCACAACATTATTTATAAATACCAGGAGTACATTCCAGAAACTACCATCACATTTTACATGAATACTTAACAAAACAATATTTTTTGGTTGCTTAGAAACATATATATTTTCTCATTTGACTTATATCATCTGGTTGCATACAAATGAACTTAATTGAGGCAAGAATGCAATAAATACATATACAGATTATATATATATAACATATTAACAAGTAACAAGTAAAAACCACTATTGCACAAATGACAATCATTATAAACAATATCACAGTACAGTCTGCACAGGTACAAGCCCTATGTAACCATAATAAGTAACCATTGAAGTACTAATTCCCAGCATGGATTCTATATCTGTCTCTCTATTTTTACGTAAATATAAGCATCAACAGATTTTAAAAAGAAACCAAGATTGACTATTCTAACTTGAATTCTGTGTCGGACTCTAACCAGATGACATTACCCATGGGAGACACCATCACTGTTTCTCGGCAGATGAACACTCTCTGCAGTCGGATAGAGAGCTCGTAACATTTCTTCTCGCGTGAACTCCGGCACGTTGTTAACAAACACACATCTGGAGTCAAAAATACCTGAAAAACATTGTTAAAATCCAGTACTTTTTAATAGTTGAACAATCAGCAGAGACAGGACCTTGGCACAGCTGGATTCAATTAGGAAATATACATATAATTTACTTGCAAACCTAGGGAAAAGGCATGAATATAGTACAGTAATTAGAAAATTAATTATTAAAACAATAACAATGTGCTAAGACAATTATTAAGACAACTAGAGTAAAACTTTGTCAAGAGACCATCTGACATTCATATTCAAATCAACCTTCTGTCATCAACACGGTCCATCTTTATCCAGCCAAAGGTTCCTTCCAGGTTGACAATGATATCAGTTCAGAGAGGTAGGACAAATTATTTTAGGACATCGTCACTAAAGCAAAACCCAGAAGCAGGTTGGCAAAGATCTGATGATTTTAGAATCCTAGTAACTTTATTTCCCTAAAAGATTTTTCCTTCAGCAAAATACATTACAGGATGTGAGTGTTTGAAGTTATAATGTATTATTTTTGCACAAAATGAATAATAGATATAATCTTCCAGAAAATTATCACAAATAGAATTGTTGTGCTTGGTAATCACTGATGCAGATAATTGATGTGGTAAAGTCTGACCTGATCTGATTCTCAACATTCAAAATCGTTAACTATTATAGAGAATTGATTGCTTGTTTCATTGGTGTTTAATTTCATACTCAAGAGTATATAATTTTATGACGACTTTGCATTACTGAGTGGAAATATTGTTGCCCCTTTATTACATGTTACTTGTAGCTAAAACAAAAACACAAACTTTATGTAACAGTTTTGATTTTTGTGTTTGTTTGTTTGAATGGGGTTTAACATCGTACTCAAGGGTATTTCACTTATATAAGACGACAGATTGTCCACTTAACAATGTCCCTGGCCTAATTATGGTGGAAAACAGGGAAGAAACCTCGTAAAAACCACCTCCGCGATTGCCGGACCCACATCATGTGACTCACTCATATACCTGACGCTTGACAGACGGACTCCTGTGAACAATACATTGAAGTTGGCTTCTGTAAACGTACTCGCTAATCACTAAGCCACGGCCGCAACAGTCTTGAAGCTGTTGTAAGAAGACTATATATGGATAACACAAACTGAAATGATACACCAGAACTTTTCTTTTTACTTCAACTGAGAGATCTGTGGTTTAAATATATTTCAGTTAGGTAACCTTGATTAACTATATATAGATTCACTGTCCTTATTATTAAGATTCAGAACCAGTACTCTATGCGCAAAGATCCACGTATATTATTTTATACATTAAGAAGGTCGAAGTCTCTGTTGATGATTTTGTTCTCCATTCCTTTCCAGTTGGAAACAGCAACTCTGGATGACCCAGGCAATGACAACCAGTTCTGTAGTGAAGAAAAGCCATTTCATCCTGCCCAGTTGGCATGTGAATCATCTTTGGAGTATCTCCGGACCAGATGGGTCGTTGTCCCCTCTCAAACTAGAAGAATCATTCAGAAAAGTACACAGAAAGGCAGTCAGCTGTTATTGTAGAGTTATCTTGACAGAATATCTCAAAAGGGGAAATCAGAGCAAGGTCCGCCTTGTATTAACTTGGAGCACATCTAGGACTGGATCCACATCAGGATAAACAAACATAGTCAGTACATACAACAACAGTAGCCGTTAGAGGATATTCTGAATCTGGACAAAGAACCGGACCTGGAATTTCAATGGAGCTGTACACAATGGTGGTTGAAGCTAGAAACCTTCTGACACAAAAGTCACACAATCTATATATACAAGTCATATCTTTCTGAGATATCAAACATAATAGAGCCAATACAAATATTTGTACCCATATACATCTGTGTTTCAATTAGTTTTGTAATTATAATTGGAAAAAAAAAACCCCTGCTTTAACACGTAGTCTACACAATTATTGTATAATAAACATTCTTGTTGTAGAGGACAGGCTGGCCAAATGACCCTTGAAGGCTGGAATTCACTGGTGGGTATTTAGAAGATGGGGGTTGTGGGTTAGATGCCCAGGTATCCTACACGTCAGATAGAAAAGGCCTTTTCATCTCTCAAAGGGGAGGATGGCAAGATGTACAGCTAATCGTCTTCAGCATTACCGCTCACTGCAATCAGCATCTGCTCCTGTCACAATATAAGGTCTAACCAAAACAGTATCCACCAGTTGTTCATCTTTCCCATTCCACATTTATATGGAGGTTTTTATTCCATGTTTGTAGTATAAAGGACAAAAATACAATATTCTTCCAAGGTACCTAACTTCTTCTCTCAAATGTCATGTATTACAAGAAAAGAAGGGATTTACAATTAGAGAGTACGAATGTAATATCTCTATTGTTTATAAATAACAACATAGTTGAATTCACTTCTGTGAATCAGTGAAAAACATCATTAACATACACCAGAGAAACTCTTTAGTGATGGATTGTTTGTTTGTTTGTTTGATTGGGATTTAACGTCGTACTCAAGGGTATTTCACTTTTATGACGATGGAATGTCCACTTCACACTGTTCCTTGCCCTATTATGGTGGAAAACCAAAAGGAAACCTCGTTAAAACCACCTCCACGATTGCCAGTGCCACATCGTGTGACTCACTCATATATCTGAGGGTCGACAGATGGACTCAATCCCGTGAACTGTACGTCGAAGTAGGTGTTAGAAAGCACACTCGCTAACCACTACGCCAAGGCTGCGGGCCCCTTTATTGATGGAAATCTGTAATCAGTGTAAGCAAGATTGATAGCTCACAGGCTATTTAATGGGGACAGTTATTTACATGATCTTCACATGATTATAGTTTCCAAATCAGAACAATATTTTAGCTACAAAGTATAGAGAAAGATGTCAAATACAACACTTTGAAAAGCATAGAACTTTTAAAAGGACATACCTGGCGGCTGTACAGATTTCTGCCATTCGTTAAGTATCCAGTCTAAACAAAACAGTTAAACATTACTTTCTGATTTATGACTTGTATAAGCTACATGTTTGCAGGAAAACATTTACACAAATACAAAACATTTATTTCGTCAAATTTAATATGTTGACATTCCTGTGCCAGGTTAATTAATTTTCTCGAATATATGCATGCAGTCAGCCGCAACCAAGGTGCTTCCAAAATGTTTCATCTTTATCATGACATTTTCTGATATATACATGTACATAGTCTGACTGCAATTCTCAAAATAATACTTATCAAATAGCAACATTTGGTTCACTGCAGCTAGCTATAAATACATTTATGTACACCTAGTTCTATATTGATAACCAGATGGAACACATACCTATAGAACCGTCTCCTGGTTTTATTAACGTAGCTTTGTTCTATACTGAAAACCAAATGGAACACATACCCATAGGACCTTCTCTTGGTTTTATTATTATTAACGTAGTTTTGTTCTATATTGAAAACCAAATGGAACACATACCCATAGGACCTTCTCTTGGTTTTATTATTGTAGCTTTGTTCTATACTGAAAACCAAATGGAACACATACCCATAGGACCTTCTCCTGGTTTTATTATTATTAACATAGCTTTGTTCTATACTGAAAACCAAATAGAATACCTACCCATAGGACCTTCTCCTGGTTTTATCAACGTAGCTTTGAATAGTTTCTCATGAGAAGCCGCCATTTTTGTAATGATTTGTTTTTCTTCTAGTGCTTCTTCATGGGTAGCAAATCGTACTTCTAAGGAACTGAAATGTCAAACCATAGAATAGTTGTAAGACAATTAATAAAGGATGAACTGTGAACTTACATGGAAGCCTTTCAAGAGAAGTCGGTATAGCCTACCTAGAACCATATTAACAGGACACAATTTATGCAGAACTTTATCTTGCCATTCCTACCAAGATTCTTTATAGTTAGCTTGATTGATACTGCTTAATGTGTTTAACAGGCTTCTCAAGAGTTTTTAACTCATATAATAAAATGTACTTCCAAAAAGTTATCAGTAACAGAACGAGAGGCCTATTGAAGGCTTATTCGTGAGCAGTCTCTTTATAGAGAAAGACCACTGATTTTCGACCTAACCTTATCATTTTTATTACATATTTTCAAAGACAACCATCTGTATTGCACTTGCAACCAAATTTGCATAGTCGTTAATTTGACAACAATGTTCGAAAACACTGTAGTTATATTATCTAATCGTGGCTGTCTACCTATTGCATGCACTGGTGGATGCTTTCGCATATAACGCCCACAAGCAAAACAACAACAATCAACAAATGCTTGTATAATATCAACCTGGTACTAAAAAAATCACATGTCAACTGAAAACATACCAAAAGTTTTTTATTCTAAAATTTATTTAATATTATGTATACAACAGATTAACATTGTGCTGGTGACCAACCCTGTTTTCAAACAATGATGCCAGTTCTGTCTGTAAAAAGGAACTAATTAAAGGCTATGCTTACTTGAATGCAAGTGCATTATACAGATGCTTATCTTTGAAAACATGCAATAAAAATAATAAGTTTAGGTCGAAAATCTGTGGTCTTCCCTTAAAGACAGATAAGCAAACCAAAGAATTGTAGTACAGTATCAAATGAACAGGGATACCATGTGACATACCCTGGTCCTCTAGAACATCTTGGTCCAAAGAATCTCAACGAGCAACAAACAGCCTTCTTCAGACTGGGTTCTAGAGCAATGTCTTTAAAATCTGACAGTCTGACAGGATGCACATGTACCCGTGTAGATTTAGACAATATATCATCAGCCTCCACACCTGCAATAAATATCAAGTGGTTATATTAGTCAATTGTATTGTAAGTAGTTAAGACTTATTAATTGCTGGGAAGAATCATGCATGCCTTTTGATCTTCTGAAAAATCATATCTAAAAAGCTCCCAGTATTTTGTATGTCACAATTAAGACGAGGCATACAAAACAACTTTGATTACAAAATTGACCATTCATTGGGGCCGTTCCCCATTCCTGGTTTGTAAACACTGAAGATTTCAGTTGATCACTTTACAGACCACTTCTTCTAACTATTATTGACGAGTCTTCTATAATATAGCATACACTATGTTGAGATTACAGTCAGATCCTAATTGCGACAAACAAGACAACAGCAACTTTTTACATCTGATTTTAATCATATTAGAGATGCCTAGTCCATAGATGTACATCAATAGGAAAAAAAATTTTATGAATTAAATATGAAAATATGATCAACAGTAACAAGAAGATGTAAGAACTAACCAATAAAAAAAAATTTAATAAGAATTTATATGTTGAGCAGGTTTGAAACACTTACTTGCGGTCTTCTTCGTCTCCTCTTCATTTGTGGTATTTTCTTCGTTGGAATTTGCAAGAACCTGTCAAAAATTAAGTTATTATAAGTCTAACACCTTAATCAGCTTATTATCAACATTGAACCAATTATCTAAATCATGTTTGACAAGGTGCAAAATAACTTTATATATGTTTATTCACTTAACTAACCTGCTTGGGAGATCTTTCAATTGGATACATACAATTCTGGAAAGTTATGTGTCAATTATCAGAACTATTTAGTGGGACTGTTTGTACTAGTTTTAATTAAAATATACTTAGACATATTTTAAATAACTCACCTCTTCTACTCCATCTTCAACTTCTTCAAATTCATGGATTTCTTCAATTTCTTCCACTATCTCAGTTTCTTCATCTTCACATTCTTCTTCTAGTTCCTCAGTAGCTTCTACCAATTCTTCTTGAATTTCATCTTCGCCATCATCTTCATATTCAACATCTTCTACTTCAAGTTCTTCTATCACTTCTTCTACCATGTCTTCTTCAGGTTCTTCTTGACCTTCTGTGACCTCAACTTCGCCAGTATCTTCTTGAGCCAGAGTGTCTTCTTGTTCACCATCTTCCTCCTGTCCTTCCTCAATCTCAACAATCTGCTCCTCTACTTCTTCTAAATCTTCTTCTACCTCTATTTCTTCAGTACATTCTTCTACTTCACCTTCATGCTCAGCTATTTCTTCAACAACTTCTTCATTTTCCTCAACAACTTCCCCTTGTTCCACTTCCTCTTCAACATAATATACTTCACCATCTTCCTTTTCTTCAGGCCCCATTCCTTCTACTTCTTCCCCTTCTAGTTAAAGTAATGCAAAAAAAGACATTCCTAAAATTTAAATGGCTGGATTTTAAAGGCTTGTGTCTTTATGTGTTCAGGGTATTCTGTCATGCTGAAGACTGTTCATTCATAAAACAGCCGGCCAATGTGTAGAAGATTTATTAGTTTGATAAGGCATAACAAAGTCATAACAAAGGTATAACACTTGTTAACATGTATAAATATGACGGCTTATTGTCCAGTTCACACTCAGGCTGCCTTAAATATGGTGGTTAACAGAGTTTCGCTTAAAAGAGGGCATGCCAGCCCAATGGGTGAAGGAAATCCATCGAGACACCAATAGCATCAACAAAGATAAGCAGGAGAATTTTCTTATGATTTTGTATATTTTTGTGTTATAGCATAGCACAGATTACTAATTTTTGTGTGTATTTTGATGGCATATTGGCATATTTGACATAAATTATGTGTACAAAATACTCCAGATACACCGGGTAGGCAGGTAGGAATAAGCTGTATTTGTGTTTAAAGCGAGGTCGGGTTGCAATAAAATACAAATTGATGAAAAGGGCATTATTTCTTGTGTTGAATTATGCAATCTAATTTTCTAGTCAAACTATATTCAGCTTGCAATACGGAGGTTTTGAGTTATGACGTTGCGACAACAGAGTGATGTCCCATTGCGAAATGACATTGCCGCTTTATGGCACGGGAGGGCAGTCTGCCTATACTTTAACATTGCGGGTTGTTGGTTTTCAGGAAAATATAGCTTTAAAATTGTAACTTTTGCCAAAAATAATATTTTAAGCTATGGGAAAGGGAAATTCATATGGTTTTTTTAAAGTATACCTGTTAATTTGCAATATTCCCTATACCGCCCATGTTAAAAATCGTGAATTGGCCCTCCCTTGTCGTTATTTCGCAAAGGGACGTCACTCTGTTGTCGTAACGTCATAACTGGAAACCTCTGTATTGTGTTTGGTTGTTTGTTTGATTGGGGTTTAACGTCGTTATCTCACTTATA
>JAVFBX010178510.1:0-14837 GCA_034783855.1 Mopalia kennerleyi
TATTAGACTTTTCAAGGTAGACTAGACAAAAATATCCACTGTGATTGATCTAAGCAAAATTTAAAAAAATGAGGCACGTTTTACTAGTTATTAAAAGGACCATTCTACTAGATCATCTAATTTATAGAGTCTTATCGTTATTGGACCTTGGACGGATCTGAATGGCTTCTAGGAGTTTTCTTTTAGTTAAGTTAGTCTGGTGAATTGATAGTTTCTTAATATCGTCCTGGATTGTATTTGGTGTTCCGGGTGGTTAAACATGTGGCCAAATAGGGCAAATTTACCGTCTAACTTTTCACTGGATGTTCGATGTTCTGGGTGTATCCGTGACTGGCTTAAGGTAACAGTGACCTGGCGCGTTTCACATAACCAAGAGATGTGCGAGTCCGTCCCGGGAGGAGAACGGGAAGCCACGTAGTCCCCAGTGGTAGAAAGATCAACAGCAAGAAGACGGTTCAAGATGACTACTACTCTTTATTGCCTTGACGGTTAACTAACTATTACATATAATGCAACCTGATATTTAACGAGGCAGGGAATGGTCAAAGTCCTCAGAGAGAGAGTCCATGTATTTAGATGAAACAAAAATGAAATAGTGTTTCGCACTGATATTTTTAGTATCATATGATTAACTGTTTAGTAAATTCACTATCATGTATTCTAGCATCCTAACAATTAAACAAGGTGTATGTGACAGCTAGGTCATCATAACCTGTAACTGAGGTGTGTCAAAATGGAAAACTCTCATTGGCTAAAGCCAACTCATTTACTAAAGGTAAGACTCATGTGCTAAAGTGCATTTATCTTGTAAATTTATCCTTAGATCATAATACCACTACACAATTCGTACAAACCTGAAGTAACTGTTCCAGCGGATACAGCCCAACATTGTTAAGAATTAACACGCACGAACACCCCTATTGTAAAGCAATATTCAGTGGTAATATTACTATATACTCTGAAATTGTGTGCACTGCTCCGTGTAGCTTTAACGTTAATGTTTGAAATTCCACCATGATGTCTGAAACCAAACTGAGGTTATGAAAGTTCTCCAAATAGCTCAAAACATGTTACTACAGCTAAAACGTACTCTAGAATTACTGACATTTAATAAAGTGACATAACTAGTCATAACGTTAAAATCAGAATGAGCAAAATCTCAAATAACAAATAGTTGAATCTCCATCAGACATCTCCTTCGCCACAGTCTGCATTTAATTATCCGGCGCTATATCTTTAAATATATTTGCTTATTGTCTACAAATGCATTTTGTAGACAAATATGTTATGTTCTTGTTCTTATACCTTAAACTTAGTAAAAACAAAATCCCAGGGAAATAAACTACCCTTCTTGGTTGTCCCAAAAACAAAAATTACTACAGTTGGCCATTATAACAAGAGTCATCGTCTACTACAGCATCTACACATTTAAATCGGTTGCCTACAGAAGTTCTGATCACATTTCAAAGCCCAAATATAACAATTCCATTCGTTTTCCAATATGACCATCCAAGCACCCAGTTTGCTAGTCTCCTTTCACAGAAATATCAAAATCTTGTACCTAAAATGTATTCTCGTCTCTCACATGGACCCGCTAGAGCATACGAGAGAAACAAAAATCTAAACGACCTACTGGTTAAGGCGAAACTTCCCTCTGTATCAGACAGATTGTAACACTCATTCTCTTAACATACATACATAATCATTGGTTAATCTTTGTAGTCTCTGAGAGTTATCTAGAACATAAGATGATTCATCGATTTTAATTAATCTACAACCATGTGCCAGTGTGATTGCTTTTAGAAATATACACAAAACATCGTGCATTTTGTTCGTCGAAACCCTAGAATTAACTTAACGAATTTCATTTGGGTTTAGAACACGCACATTTAATTTAGGAGTGCATTATGTTATCAACTCAAAACAGATTGTATCTGAGAATTTTACACACAATATTTCGACCAGTCCGGACTTAAGAGAGAATAATAAGCTCTCGATTTTAGAAGGTCTGCTATATATGCCATGCAGTGCTGTGAATTTTCACTGACTCCATAATTATATTATTGAAGAAAACCTCGAAAATGCCTCCACTATGTTGTCACTTCTGGAAAAGCTCAATCTAGAAACAATACATGAACAAAACATTATCTATATATACATGCAACAAATATAAAATAGTGTTTTGCATTGAGATTTTTAGTGTGATTTGAAAAACTGTTTGCAGCTTGTATCAGCTTAAGTTAGATGCATGTAAATATCTCTTTGTATCATTACTTATAGCTTTAACTAGCTACGCTATTTGGGTCTTCCTAACCTTTAGAAATAAGCGAACACGCCTTTGAGTTTGCACTTTATCTTCCAATATATATAAAATGTAAAGTTTTATCTTAATTCCATTCCGACTTCTTCTTTGAACCTTTGTCGGTTATGTTGACCAATAAAACCACCACTTGACGTCTATTTTCACGTCAAACTCAATCATTTCTTAGCAGTATTCCCATCTCATTTTTGATCGATTTAAACTCTCTTCCCGATTTAAGAAAGAGATTTGACAAGACATGCATAAGTCTCTCCCAGTTGAGAACCTGTCCTTGGTACCTTGGTGAGTATTCAAAGCTTGGTTTCATTTCAATAATACCGTACAGGTTTCATCAGAATAATTTAAAATATTCAGTCAGCCAGGTATTTTAGTGGGGTTATATGTCGAACATGGACACACGTTTTTATTACACTTTTAAGTGTCTCGATCTAGTGAATAGTGGGCCTCTGTAAGGTCAGTTTACAAACCTTGCTGCATGACCCTGTTAACACGGTAAATGCAGATAAGTATATTCTCCCAATCACCCCAAGGCTTAAACTGCATCATGTTTCAAGCAGCAATGCAATCCTTTATACTGAAGAGAACCAAAACATTATAGGTACCATATGTTTAAAAAAGACAAATCTGGTGTGTATAATCGTTGAGTTAAAGCAGATGCGCTACCTCCAGGGTTCAATTGAGTGAAATAAAATTGTCAAACTACATGTATGCCTATATCTGTTTATTTTATTCTTATTGTAGATGATCTTATCTTCTTCGTGAATGGAAACAAGGTAATTTATACCGTTTAAACTCGGTTTTAATTTGCTTAGCAATGTAAGTAGTATAAAGAAAGCGCGCCCACTCGCCAACAAATGTATCAACGGGTGCGGAAGTTTTGCAGCGTTTATAACATGGCGTTGATGGGCGTCCAGACTGAGCGAAATATCAAGGATGTATTTTGCTTTGATATTTGTTAACATCGTTTTTCAAGGAATAACGATACATATCATGCGTCATAAATTAAACAAGCATCCAGAAGAAAGCAGAGAAGAACATGATGAGGGGGTTGTTGATGATGCTAAACAAGGAAAGGAAGACTCCAAGATTGTGAGCGACGACTAATCGGAGTGCTTTCCTTCGAGCGCAAATCGCGGTGACGAAAGCTGAGATGGTAACCAAGATGACAATGACCCGTCCACTAATGCCTGGAAAGTTATCGAAGCATGCAGCAAGTGTCCAATTTGTCAATACTTTCATGCAAAACGTTTACCAATTCATCTTAACTGACATTCGTAAGTCGATCCGCGATGAATATCTCCGATTAAACAATAATTGGCTCGACTGGAAACCAGATCCTATACACCGATCAGTTATGGAAACAAAGCTTTGTTTGGAAGAGATCTTCGAGTTCTCATTCGGAGAAACCTTAGTAGGTTACGCTGTACGGCTGAGAAAGGATCTATTCGACCAAGTTATACCTTCGGTACACTCCATCCAGATTACCGAAAACGAACACCAGTCAATCTCAGCTATCGTAACGTCGCACAACGCTCGCATCTGTCAGTAGTATAGAAAGGGCAGCTAAGAGCGCATTTGTTGTTACATATTAAGAAAGGGTTATGCGTTATTCAGTACTAATTATTTACTGCATCAATAGTAGTCACGGGTCATGTTGACTTCCGACTACTATTTATGTAGTAACATTTTATTTCATAGAAAGAAGGATTACACGTTATTCAGTGCTAAGGTGCTAACCACCGCACGTAAGTAAGGGCTGTACGTTACTCAGTGCTAAGGTGTGGGTGGTTAGCACCTTAGTACATGATAAATAAGGGTTGTGCTTTATGAAGTACTAGGGAGCGAGGAGCAGCTTTAGCTACTGTGTTTGAGCGCTCAGTAATCGTATTTTAACAATAATCGTGTAATTGTCCTACAGCGGGATCTCCTGTACTATGATGCATTGTGGGAGTCAGACGGGGACCAGGCTAGGAATATGGCGGCATCACAAAATGTAATTGGACCGCGATGTTCCACTTTTTTATACGCGGCTACTGGACGTTTTAAGGTTACAATTGACATACCAAATGTATGTCACAGATTAATTTAACACATAAAAGTCGGTATTTGTAAAAACTTAAAATTACACGGTAAGGAAAGCTCAAACTCTGTATCTCTATATAAGGCTACATGATAGACGATCAGAGATACAGAACTCTGCATCTAGTAAGGGTTATGCTTTATGAAGAACTAGGGAGCGAGAAGCAGCGCCTCTATGTGACGTCATCGATTGAGCGTGATGGCGTCGTGATTTTTTGCGGTTACATTGTGCACAAGTCAATGACTGAGTTTGGTTCCTTTGTACATGATAAGTAAGGACTGTACGTTATTCTGCACTAAGGGGCGACTGGCTAGCACCTTAATACATGGTAAGTTAGGGTTGAGCAATCTTATTGAGTATTAAGGTGTGTGGAGAGCAGCACCCTCGACATGGCGTCACAAGCTCTACGTGATGGTCGTGGTTCTGGGCGTTAAATCCTATGCCTAAAGGAAGGGTACGCAAGTGTCATATACGAGTACGAAGAATGGGTGTCTTGAGTGGTTTAAAAAAGTGTTAATGGATTGAATTAATTCTATCGATCCTCGTGTCGTTGTGACGTTCACTTTATGACGCCAGGAGACACTTTTACACGAAAAATTGACGTGATGGCACATATTTTCAATTTCAAGTCATTGCATAACATGACTTGACTTCCGGCTCGGCTATTTGCATTGTCCATACCCCGCCATCGTCAGCAATAGAATTAATTCAACATTTTTTTCAAAACCCTGAAAACACCCATTCTCCGTCCTCGTATATAAGACTTTCGTCCCCTTTCTCTGGGAAGCCAGGTAACGCCCAGGGTCCGGTTGTTCAAAGCTCCGTTAGCCTAACAGCCCGTTAGATGACGTCGCGTCACAAAGTAATGAACGTTACGTTGTAATAGAAAATCATTGTTACGCAACGTCAACTAACGGACCGTTAACTTAACTGAGCTTTGAGCAACCGACCCCAGAACCACGACCATCACGTACAAACTGTGACGTCAGGCAGAGGGTGCTGCTCTCCTCACACCTTAATACTCAATAACGTACAACCATAACTTATTATGGACTAAGGTGCAACCTGCCGCTCCTTAGTATTGAATAACGTACATCCCTCTCTTATCATGTACTTATAAGCCAAACTTAGTCATTGACTTGTACACAAAGTAATCGCCTTAATTCGTAAACAAGCAGACGTGCAAGCGGTGACGTCATGTAGAGGGCGCTGCTCTCCTCCCTCCTTAATACTTCATAACGCATAACCTTAGCCTACTAATCATGTACTAAGTTTTGTTTTGTTTTCCCTATTTATTGAAGACTTAGAGAATTATCTTATACAGCACAGTAGTAGCGCCATAGAGCTGAATGAGTTGTCTATTTATTTACTGCTATTTGCTGATGACCTAGTCCTTTTGTCTGACTCTGTTGGTGGTCTTCAGAATTCTCTTGATACTCTGTCTAAATATTGTTCAGATTGGGGTCTAGAGGTAAACATTGAGAAAACCAAAACTATGATCTTTAAAAACGGAGGCAGATCAACCATAAACGAAAAATGGTATTATCGTAATATCCTACTCGACAGTGTTGAAAACTTTACTTATCTTGGCCTAGTTATAACGTCCAATCTTAATTTTGTAATTGCTCAAAAAACGTTGGTAGACAAAGGTCTTTGTGTGATATAAAATTGTCTTTTACAGTTTGTTTCAATGGTGTTCTCAACAATTTTAAATTGTCTACAGATTGATACAGCCATATACAGCCAAATCCATTGCTTTCTAATTCTTGTTTTTTAATGTTCTAACCATCTCCTTTTTGTTTACTAACCTCATACATATCTAGATAGGTTAATTTTGATATACAATTCTGTTTTAATGAGTTTAGCCAGTACAGGAATCAGCTGTTTTATGGAAGGTTTTGTGTGCAAATGACGGGAACGAGACAATGAATCTATATCAATATTTACTTTAACAACATACAATTCAAAAAAAATTAAACGTAATGTCTTCTATTGGTATAGGTCTATACTTAATAGATTAATATTTTCGAAAGAGTTGGTGGCTGTTCGTTAAAAGGTTCGCTGATCGTTTGTTAACACGCTTGTTTAGCTGACAAAAATCATTATTAAATTATTAAATGTAATTTGGTACTCGTTCGTGTAAGCCAAACGAGCGATTAGACAAACGATTTGAATTTTAGTACGCTTTTTGTTTTTGGCGTTACTAACCGGTGACGACATACACATGTCATCAGCTTCCATGTATCACAGTACAAATTATTTATTACAAATCAAATCCATCATTTCTCTCCAAACATCGAAAATGTCTCACTTGCCAGTTGCACGAGCAGTTTACTTGGAAAGCTGTCAATAACTTTGTAAAAATTCTTGCTAAAAGCTGTGTCGAAAAATTGAACGAACGAACACCATGTCAACAGTAATGAATACTTTCAAGTGTAAAATTCTCAATTTCAAAATAGATGAACGAAACCTATGGGCAGGGGAGTGAACGATGTAATGCGATGAATCCATGGTTACTTCTAGTCATGCAGACTATTTACATTTATACTTACTTTCTTGTGTGAATTTCAAGGTAATACTTTACACTCATGTTTGACCATGATTCGTGACGAGATCTGTATCTGTATAGCCTACCATACAACGTAACCTTATTCAGAGATACAGAATCAGAGCGAATACAGTTAACTCACCACTCGATATGCACATAATAAACTCTGTAATAAGCCAGTTTCAAAACTTACCTGCAGTTATGTGTTCAACCAGTACTGTCCCATAATAGACTAAACTTTTATATCAAACTAGATCATATATAGCCTAGTATAAATAGCTTCATAAATAATGCGGGGTATATGTTTCAAATGTCTGTAGCCAATCGGTTTTTTGCATCTCTTTCGTATTGCCCCAGGGCGCGTTAGGATTAGATAACTGAGGATATGTTCCGAAGTGATTAAAAGGGAGCAGGGTATGTTTGTTCAGGCTGTAGTTTAGTTGTTGACATCTTCCCGAGGCAAGGCGGAAAAGAAGATCCTCGCATTAAGCCTTTCTTCCCTTGCTTCCAAAGGCGATAAAACATGTGTTAGCTAGAGTTGACCACGGCTACTTTTGGATGACCTCTCTATACTCTACCCAATCAGATGGGGGCTTTCTTAGAATAAGAAAGAGACGGTCGAAACACAGGACGACCCGTAGGCTATTTTTGTAATAAATATGCACGATATTAGTACCATTAACGAGTCCTGGTGTCATCACAGACATGTCAATTTGCAGTGGCGCCAAGCTTGTTTGTTTGATGTGTAAACGCCTTTTTGATTTGCCTACGTGTTTCTACCATAGTCCAATGAAATTTTGTGCAACGTTTTCCCTTCGAATTACAGCAAGGGATAGTATTGTGGAAGTCTCGTCTTACACGTACTGACCCTTGCATAGGAAGATGAGTTGTAGATAGCGTGGCCCATTATAATAAACATACATTCCTATACATTGATTCTTAGTATGTCACTTTTCCAGGGCTAGTTGTAAAAAGGTTAGTTAGTTAATTATCCAAACAGAAAAATTCATGTCTGAGAAGAAAGATGTAAAGACTTGAGTCTTTACTTGTAAAGACTTGAGATGTAAAAATAACATAAACTACTTTTACAGTGTCATGGATCGTAGATTCGTATTGTAAAGGGATTAAAATAGTGTTGAGCCGAGCAGCTAATTTATGCTGCTATTTGCAAACAAAACACGTTCAAATCAGCTAATCAAACCGTCTTATTACATTCGCAGTGGCGGCGCAACACGGGGGGGTCACAAGGCGTTTTTTCTTTGCCCCCCCCCCCCCCAATGAAAATAAACAGAGAATCCTATACATTGATTCTAAAAAAAAAATTAGTAGTAAGTCACTCTTCCAGAACTGGTTGTAAAAAGGTTAGTAAGTTAATTTTTCATTGAGAAAAATTCATGTCTGAGAAGAAAGATGTAAAGATTTGGTTCTGAAAACCGTTTACCTCAAATAAATAAAATGAGAAGTCCACCTGCCTCTATAGAAAACCCTATCGCCATCACATCCAGCGACGATTGTTCACAGCGCCTGCAAGTTGACAGAAACAGTACAAATAAACTGATCTGTTGTAAAAGGCCTCTCAGATAATCAATATCGCCACCTAGCAAGCTAAAACCCAGAAATGAGATGACGACTGACATCAAATGTCATAGTTAACCAAATTAGACCTATTATAACACGCAAGAGAAACACAAATCTTAACAACCCGAGATTAAGATATATTTAGAAACTGGTCTCGGGAGAAATATTAGTTTTATACATGTATGGCGAGAAAAAAAAATTACAATAATATACAGGCAACAACAGGCAACAAAAGGCATCTCCTGGTTTCTATCACAATACTAATTTGCCCCCCCCCCCTTAAATAATATCCCCCCCCCATTTCTTATCCGGGCCCCGCCACTGTACATTCGGTTTTTATTATAAATTCGCGTAAGAACAAATCTTGCGCGCCAATCTGTGCACTCCTATACGTTGGGCATCGCTATTGGCCGTTTAGCTAGACTTTCCAGTCTCTCAGTTTTAGTATGATAAATTTATCCCATATACAAATACCGTTTCGATTCGTCATATCTTTCCATGCGCTGATAAAAAAAATTTCCGGTAGGACGATTTATAAAAATGTCCCTCGCAAAGCTGTATAAACTTCGCATTACCATGTTGAACGAGAGTGCTTAAGTATGTGTTAATAGGGACAGTCAACAATATGGCTTTACCCGCTCAACCTGGCAGAAGTTGGACTGTATACTAGTTACACCTGAGTGATACTTAGCTATGCGTATTTTTTTATCTCGTAAAAGTTTTCTTGTAAGTGTGTAACAAACGACTGAATATTTGCGTCGTTGTGGAACTGACTTGTAAACGACGTTAAACGGAATACTTTTAGATAGTTAGTTGAGCATAATAAGTTTCGTGATGACTAGTCAAGTTAATCCTTTCATTTGTTAACCATTGCATCTTATTTCTCATATGCCAATATGATATTGTATTTGATTTGACTGTTTGGTGATGCTATTATCGATTTGTATTACGGAAAGCATAGTATAGTCAGGGTTTGTTACGGGTTACAGACATTTGAAGACTAGCTCGGACACCCTCAGGACCGAAATGTGTTTTACATGTTATTATATGATTCCATGAAGAAACCTTATTTTGTGCCCAATATTTTCACATGATATTTGTGATGTAATACATACATGACATTAAATTATCATATAGGTATTACGTGTGATGATAGTATACATTGTCTTTTTATTCGTGTATACAAAAAATTGATACAACACACAAATGAGACTGCTGCCGCCATTTTCCCAGTTCGGGAGCACCAATGAGGTGCTTTTGTTATTATCACAGGAGCAGCAGTCTCATTTGTGTTAACCCCTTAACCGTCGGGGCGAGTGCTAAGGATATCTCCAGAAAGTGATGCCATCTACTGGTTTAATGCTGGTCTGGACAAACCTAGCTTCAACAAGAAAATAAAATCTGAGTCTGTTGGAAATGGAGTTTTTGCCACCAAAGAATTTTAAAAAGAAGATTTTCTTCTAGAGTGTTACGCCAGTTAGCTTTGGAAGCTGATGATCAGTAGAAACATTATGTTTCAAGAAAACACAAACACTTCATCATCTACCATTTTCAATTTCAATGAAAAGAACACTGCATTGGTGCAACAGAGAATATCGGACATCTGTGCAAGTTCGTTAATGATGCTCCAATAAAACAGACAAACGCCAAAATGAAACTTACGATGTTGAATGGATACCCAGGATTGTGCTTATTGGCGCCAAGAGATATTGAGCCAACTGAACAAATTCTGTACGATTATGGCGAAAAAAAGTGACGAAAACCCATTTGACCTACCAACGGATTCGGGTGAAGATAAGTCTTTGAGTACAGGCTCTCACCTTGGTATTTGTTATGTAGAGAAGGGATAGGTCTGCCTTCCAAATGTAGATGGCTGTATTTCTGATGATGGAATTGATGGTAATGACAATGATGGCAGTGTTAGGAGTAAAGTAAAGGAGAATGGAGGTAACAACTAGGTGAGGTAGGTCTTTGAGTACAGTTTCTCACCTTGATATTTGTTATGTAGAGAAGGAAGAGGTCTGCCTTCCAAATATAGATATCTGTATTGCTGATGATGGAATTGATGGTAATGACGATGATGGTAGTGTTAGGAGTAAAGTAAAGGACAATGTAGATTAGAGAAATAGCTAGATAGGAGAGAGAAAGAGAAGGGCTATGGAGAAAGTCAGCGGTTTTCGGACACGGTTTCTAAATTGGGAATAGACTGAAATCTACAGACATCAATATATGAGTTCAATTGTTTATATTAAACTTGAACTATTAGAACGACGCAACACTACCAGGTTGTGAGTTGTAAGTGCGCTCATTAATTGTAAATTAATATTACATTACTATTTAAAGGCGAGAACGATTGCCTTTCTTTTATACTAATATATTATTATACTGTTAATTGGAAACTTGTCGTTGTGTTATAATTATTTCGGTCGTCACTTGTTGTGAACTGTACATGGTCTCACGTGTATGTGCGTATGCGAAATTCTTTTAAATAAGCTTCCACTGTATTTAACATCGCGAAAGGATTTCAATAGTTTGCATGTACGTCATTGAGGCTTTTTTTTTTAACCATCTGTAAATGAAGAAAGCTTCGTAATACTACTGATAGTCATTAACAAATGTTGGAACGAAATTAATGATACTGACGTCATTAAAATTTAACGAGGTAAAAGTGCCATATAAAAGAGTGAAAAAATACAACAAATGCATCTCTGCACTCAATAAGAAATATCTTTAAGTATATATTAAATGTTTTGTTGTTCACTTATAGAGATATCCTTGCTTCAAATCTTGTTTTGAAGCAGACAAGCCTACGCTACCCAAGTAGTATAAGGAAAGGGGGTTCTGAGCCACACCCTCTTGAGAGCGTTTCCCACCCACTTGAAGAGCCTCAGAGCGCTAAGCGATATCCCCTTAAGGCGCGTCCAGTCCCCAAGCATAGAGCCCCTAAGAAAGCCCCTCCACCAAAGACTACCATTAACCACAAACTAAACAAACATAGGTTTCGCTCATCCAAGCCGTTATGTTGACATAGCTAATCAATCTAGGTCAGGAGCCTCTTATATTGCATTACAAGTCAGTCTTTGTGTGTATAGCTAGTGTACTGCTAATGTGTCAAAGTCTAATGAGATGTCTCCCCTATTGAGTTTCAGCTCAGATCAAACCCCTACATCTTTTAGATATATTATTACTGAAAAGCTATACTTCTGGGTTTGTTCTCAATCATTGCATAACATGACTTGTCATCCAGCTCGGTCATCCGCTGTCCATACCCCATCACGGTCAAGCATAACATTAATGTAACCCATCAACACTTATTAAACCGCCAACTCAAGGCACTCAGTCTTCGGGTCAGTATATAAGTCGAAAGAGTTCATGTATGTATTAAGATAGGCACGTATATCAGAAGGATGTATGCGCTAATACCAGCAAATAACCTATATATTAGGATACAGTCTGAGTTAAGCTCAGAATTATGAAAACACAAGTCATAGTATCAGAAGGATGCATGTACTAAGTAACCTGGGTAAAGTACTTATCACATTTGACCTAAATGCTCGGACTGGAAATCACGACGATTATATCAGGTATGATTATCCAATGCCTTTTGAAGACCCTGATGTAAGTGTCGGTGTTACATCAACTGATTTGCGTGTGTCAATGGACAGTCGTTTGAACTCGTTTGGTAGTCAGTTACTGGAGTTATGTAAATCTACAGGTTTAAGATTAGCTAATGGCAGGCTTTGTGAAGACAAGGACTTGGGTCGTTTCACTTTTGTTAATACCAACGGTAAAAGTGTTATAGATTACTTGTTAGTGTCTGAGTTGGATTTTGATTTGATCAAAGACTTTCGAGTAAATGACCTTACAGAATGGTCTAGTCACCTACCACTGTCATTTAGTTTAGCTACGGTAGGTAAGTTAGAACCTACTATTAGTGGTGATATAACCTATGAAAAAATGCAATGGTCAGCAAATTATCGCACTGAATTTAAAGTAGCACTGGAGTCTCGTGCACACGACCTATTAACCTGTGTAGATTTTTCAAACCCTCTTATTTCAGCTGATTCTGCTGTGAATAATCTATCGTCACTTGTAATTGATATAGCTTCTCCGTATTTCATGCGTGTATACAAGGCAGATTTGGATAAACCAATTTTTGTAAACAGTAATAGGTCAGTCCCACGATGGTTTAATAAATCTTGTAAATTGTCAAAAGGACGATATCGTCAGGCTTTAAAACAGTTTAATAAATCTCATAACGATGCCGATAGAATTATCATGTGTCATTCTAAAAAGTTATATAAGACGTTATCTAAAAAAACTAAAAATAAATTTCGGAAAGCAAAAGCGGATGAATTAATGATTATTAAAAAAACACATCCGAGGGAATATTGGAAATATGTCAAAAGAAACAAATTACAAAGTTACGGTCAAAATATAAACCCGGATGAATTTTTGGACTTTTTTAAAACAATTACGGGCGTGGCCATGATGCCATCATCGGTACCATCGGATGATACATCGAGTGACGAAACAATCATTTTCCAGGAAATTGAACGTCATATTAGTGTGGGTGAAATAAAGGAAGCTATTTTAAGCCTGAAAAATAATAAGACCCACGGTAATGATTACATAGTGAACGAATTTTTCAAAGAAGGGACTGACGTATTACTGCCTGTCTTAGAAATTTTGTTCAATAAGATCTTTGAATTAGGTGTTTTCCCGGAGAGCTGGGCAGAGGGTATCATTGTACCTATATACAAACATGGCGACCCAGATGATGTAAACAATTACAGAGGTATAACACTCACTAGCTGTTTCTCGAAGCTCTTCACAACCATCATAAATTCACGTATTGTTGAGTGGAGTAATAAGCATAGTAAAATATCGGATGCTCAATTTGGGTTCCGTCAGAATATAGGCACCACTGACGCTATTTTTGCGCTCCATACTTTGTTGTCTTCATATACCTCTCAGAAAAAACGGGTGTACTGTGCTTTTGTGGACTTCCGCAAAGCATTCGATTATGTCAATCGCAACTTGCTGTGGTATAAGATTTCTAAACTAGGTATACGTGGTAAAATGTTAAATATAATTAAGAGTGTATACAAAAATGTTAAATCATGTGTAAGACATAAAGGGGTAAAAACGTCTCATTTCAGTAGTAGTCTCGGTCTAAAACAGGGTGAGATTACCTCCCCTGTTTTGTTTTCCCTATTTATTGAAGACTTAGAGAATTATCTCATACAGTACAGTAGTAGCGCCATAGAGCTGAATGAGTTGTCTATTTATTTACTGTTATTTGCTGATGACTTAGTCCTTTTGTCTGACTCTGTTGGTGGTCTTCAGAATTCTTTTGATACTCTGTCTAAATATTGTTCAGATTGGGGTTTAGAGAAAATTATTAAGAAAACAAAAACTATGATTTTTAGAAAAGGAGGCAGATCAACCATAAACAATGTTGAAAACTTTACTTGGCCTAGTTATAACGTCCAACCTTAATTTTGCAACTGCTCAAAAAACATTGGTCTTCGTGCGATCCATTCAATATTAAGTATCATCAATAACCTTAGACTGAATAATAAAATTGCCTCTGAACTGTTTGATTCAGTAGTACTACCTGTGCTTAATCATTCCTGTGAAATTTAGGGTTATGTAAAGGCAGAAAGAGTACACAGGAACTAAATAAATAATGGTTTAAAGTAATGCATTCGGATAACTGTATACTGCAAAATTATTATGAAAAACTAATGCATGCTTCTTCAAATCGAGGTAAAAATTAGTTAAGAGTTGTAGAAAACATTTTGTCAATATACGGTTATGTACACGTGTTCTTATTCTTATATCAACGTGTTTTTACGAGAATTTAAAACCCGCCTAAGGGATACATATATTGCCGAGTGGTATGGTGCTCTCGAATCACCATGGTTATTTTTTTACAAATCAGTTAAACATTTGTTTGAATTTAAAACTTACTTCCTGAAAGTAACCAACGATAGACGGAAAACAGAATTAACTAGGTTAAGAACTTCTTCCCATTGCTTAAGGATAGAAACGGGTAGACACGGAAGAATCAGACTGGAGCGTAAAGAACGCATTTGTCAACTGTGTTCTTTAAATGATGATTTTTATTAGTATGAACTCTGTATATTAAACTGAGAAAAGAATATCTAAAACAGTATTACTGGAGGCACCCGTGTGTATTCAACTGTCACCAACTTTTATCGTCAAGTCCAAAATGTGGCCTGAAAAATCTCTCACTGTACGTATACAAAGCCTTAGATGTCCGAAAGGCGCATTTGTGATATAGT
>JAVFBX010178521.1:0-14835 GCA_034783855.1 Mopalia kennerleyi
CTATTGTTAATCAATGACATAGATGGCTCTACCTGTCATATGGGTGACAGAGTTATCTACCTTTTTAGTCACTTGAGATCCCCACTGGTCAGTATTTAAAGGACATGCTAAGGGAAAAGGACAGACCTTCCAACATCCCGCGGCCTCATATAATAGAGCATTATATTTAATAGCGATTTGACCAACACTTGATTTTTTGTTTGTTTATTTGATTGGGGTTTAGCGTCGTATCCAAGGCTATTTCACTTGTATGACGACGTATTGTCCACTTCACACTATTCCTTGCCTAATTACTATGGAAAACCGTATGCAATGATGCAAGCTACTCGTGGTCTCAACAAGGAATAACCCTATCTATCTGGGGCTGAATTAACCACATTCGAGTTCTCCCGCCACTTTGTCCCGACTTTGTCATCACTGTAATCTTCTTTGGCGTTCTTTTTATCGTAAATGACGTCTTCTTATGTTAAACTTCCATAAGATCACGTCATTTACCAAAAAAAACATGTTCGCATGAAGTTGGAAATGTGCCTTAGCTGTCACTGTCATTGCAAATATGGCGTTAGTTACACGACGAAAAGCAATTAATGACGTTCTTCTCTCGTTAACAGCATGTTTTCAGTACGACACCGTTTTGAATTGCAAGCCCAATGCATCCCCAGTCCTGGATGAGTGCAATGAGGTGTGAGAAAGGTTTAGGAATGTAATAAGTTAGCTCCATTGAGCTGAAGCCTTGGACGGCTGTATGAAGCAGCAGTGCCAGAGCTAAAACAGAGATTTAGAGTTCTTACAAATTCTTAAAATTAACAGAATATACAGAGTTTGTTAGCCTTATGTATAGACAAGATGCTGGGTTTCGACTGATAAGGCAGATCTTTAATTTATCTGATAAGTTTCGTAAAGTGGAATAATGGGCACTTTTCCTTTCTCCACCACACTCGCCATAGGCGTGTCACTTGCCACATTAACTGTCCACACCGTTCTCAGCCGAATTAGAACGACTCACTAAGCGTTTCCTTTAATACATATTGAGCCATGCAATTCAAGATTCAAAGAGTTGAATTATTTTAAAACCACCCTTTGCCTAGTTGAATTAAACCATTAAAAGATAAAAGTGCGGGTAAACAGTTGCGACAGGACTTCCCGGGTTCAGATCAACTTTGTGCATATCGGCCAATTTGCTCATTCAACTTAAGGCCTACTCTTTTCATTCGCGAGCTTAGTTGACAAATGGTCCAACCGTGGCAATCAGACATTGTTTAAAACATCTTATCAATCAATCAATCAACCAATCTTCCATCCGTATCAATTGTATGCGTTAACAAAACAGTTACAGTCAAAGAAAACAATTGGTTTATGTTTGTAGATATTACCATGGACTGATGGATTGCCTGAGACGGTCACAAGGAATGGACACCTGTATAAACCTGGAAGAAACATTGTCCAGATTTAATTACAACTTTTCTAATTATGTTTATGAACACAGACAAGTCTGTGCTGCAACAACAACAGGTGGGTGTAGCACTTTTTTATATTTTTATAGTAGCTTAGGCCTATTTTTAATAATACCAGACTATCAGCAGATCTTGACATTGTAATATCTAACAGCGTTCTTATTCTATATTAATTCCTCATCGAAACACCTTATCTAGCTACGGAATATTTTATATGGTATGAAATGACTATTACGAGTTGACTGTAGTTGTGGTCCGATGGTGTATTCATGGAATCTGTTGCAAACCCGCTGAACCTTGTCGGAATTATTTTAACTAGTTTTCCTCACCAAAGTTGTCATACCAAGTTCTGCAATTTGTGAAATTGTAAAAACGTGAATTGACCATAAAGTATTTTAGAGAAAATGTTATCTTTTATAGTGTATGTTAAAACGTTTAAAATGTAAGCCCCTAGACTTTTTCGGTTTCTATATACTTGTGTAATTGACCATTTGCTCATTTATTCAACTTGGAATCATTAGACTTTCAATGTCTTACGTTTTTGCTATGATGTTAGGTCAACCACCGATGTTAGCCAATGCTCTTTGCTGAATAAGAGCTTTGGGATTATACCAGTCGTATCTGTAGCTTTCTCTCAAACGCCGTGACGGTAATGCACTGCAGTGAAATGTCACTTTTTAAGTGAAGAAGTGGAGGGTTAGGAGGGAGCTTCCTGTTGCCCTGGTGCTCTCAGAGCTAAAGAGAAACATAAAACCGATCTGTTAGTGGTCTACGTATTACATTCTGTGATGTCGTGTGTGTTGCCAGTGGTGTTTAGGGTGGTTTCCTTCACTCACTGGGCTGACACGTGAGCCATGTGAGTGAATTAACCTTAATTACGGTATTAAACTCCAATCAAACAATACAATTACGTCTGGTATTTTATGTCCTTGCCCTCGATTGATTGGGGTGGAATTCTGGCTAGATGATAGACCATTCCTGTAGGAAGCATTGTGGTGTTGAAACTTATCGAATCTGTATAAGCTACCAAAGTTGTCTGGATTTCAATAACTATAAGTATAATATATTTCAGCCCTTATGTCAACGGAAGTGGTAGTACTTGCTCAGCCCTCTACCGGCGAGGGTGATGCCAAAACGAACGGGGCTTTCTATCCCTTATCTCTTGGTATACCTTACTGTATGTAAAATGGCGTTGTTGTTGAATGAGTTGTTTATCTTACGTATTTTTATGATTTTCTTGTTCGCTGTATCTTTAATTTATCTTTTGACACTTTGTTCTCGGAATTTTCTCCTGTTGTAATTATTATGATTTCCAGTTTCTGGTAGGCTTTAATGTTCTCTTGTTTCTTTTCATCATTCGGTATGATTTAAAGACCTGTAAGCATTTTGGAATTTGTTTGCGTTTGAACCTGAATTATAACTATGCATTGTGATCTTTTGATTTATCCGTTCAGTTTAATAATATGTATTTTTGCATGATTTGTTGTGGGTCGTTTTTATCTGCACCAGCATAACAGTGAAATAAATTAATACATACGTGTGTAATTTTATAAAGTTGGGCCGGAATTAGACTAAAAAAATTATGTTTGTTTGCATTAGATTAACGTTTTAGAGTTTTAAATAAAGGGGGGAAATGTTATAATCGTGGGATGGTAATATAAGAATCAGTCAGTATATATAATGTTGACAACGATTTAATAATTTTGTTTATATAGAAAAATGGTGAATTTCTTTCTCTGAATTTTATTTAAACATTGTAATAAAGATGTATTGTTAGCAAGACGATATTCTATTACGTTAAAAAAGATTTTGGTTGGTCAAACATTACATTGCTGCATTTTAAATGAATCGCTTTGGTTGCCATAGTTACGGTGTTGTGATCCTAATTCCAACAACAGAATATTCCGATGAATTAAGTGTGATTTCAAAAGAAGAAATTAACCTTTCGGTTTATTGTTTTCATCACAAAAACATTAATAGGCTTACCGATAAGTGATATTTTGGTTGTAACTTGTTTTGATCAATGTTTTCCCGTTGGTTTTAAAAGCGGTATATTGTGTGAGAATTTTTATGTTTTAATCTCTTCTGTTATTGTTTTTATTTATATTTTTCAGTACTGAGTGTATACGTCCTACTTGCGTTGATGGCTGTTATTATTGGAGTCACGAACCTGAGATAGTCGCGACAACGGATGATTGTTTAAGTTTGAACAAGGGGAGACTATTCTTTTCAAGATAAAGGGAGACTAACCTGAACCATAGGAGTTGTCTCCCATATCGACGTTCTGTTGGACAAGGGAGATCACCCTATGTTCACTTTCCCCATACATCATTGTTATAAATATCAGCAATACATTCCTGGTCACATCAGAACGCTTCATCACATGTTAAAGTCATTCAACAATTCTATGCAGCCGTTCTGAGTTACTACAAAACTGAAGATTAAATTGTCAAATAATAATTTTAAAATATTTATTGGCATGCTTCTAGTTTTATTGTTACGGACTAGGCTCACCGCTTCAATAGCAATCATACATATTTAAATAAGTATACAGAATGGCAAAAATGATCTGATGAATTTTTGTAAATTCAATATGCAAAAATGTTAAACGTTGCCCTTTGACGGATGTATTATGTTGGTTTATAAACGTTTTGCTCTGGCCGTTGCTCGTAATTTGTCAAGGAAATGGAAAAAATTGCAAACTTGAGCATTTATAGAATAATATTTTAGAAAACTTGGTACGAGGTTTTTTGGTGTCTTACGTAACGGCCAAATAGCAATCGTGGTGACCTCATGTATTGAATCTCCAGAAAAGTCCATGTGTTTCCTTATGATAAAAACAACCTAAATAAAACATGGATGCTCAAAAAAGACCAAAATGTATTTTATCAGAAGGACAGCAAATTTGTATTCTCGAAATCGCTTTTATTATTTAATCGCCCAGCTACTGATGTACCGTACATTCATTACATGATGCTTTCAATTTGAGCAAAATAAGACAACAGTCCAATGCAGAAGACAATATTTGCACACTTAATTATTAGCTGTTTTAAATGTGTGATATTCTTAAAACTAGTGTAAACAGAAACCAAGTCCTGTTTGGAGTAATCATTGCTGCTGCGCCATCCACTCATTCTGAGACCAATTGACTAGTACTACATATCATCTCAAGGTTAACAGGCATGTTAGTTTTGTTAAGTGAAACGTGTAATAATATGCCATCAATGACCTACGTCCAGTTTCTATAGAGAGTTACCCATCGTAATGCAAAAACTCAGAGACCTTCGCTTTTACAATATCTTCTTATAAATGTATATATGATTCATTACAAGCTGACAGCGTATTGTGTTATGTATATATTGCTTGTTATACAATATTAAACTGACTGTATCTACATTTGTCATAAAGCACATTTCAAGAGAAATCGATCTCTCTAAAGATAAAATCAGTTGTGTGCATTTAAATGGGTTATATGTTAAACTTCATTTTTTCTCGCCATCTGGTCATCTACTGAAAAAAATGACAATTTGTATTTGTATGATGTACATTAGCAGAATTCCAGTTTACAAAGGTTTCTGATAATGAGTATGTTGTTTTTAACCGAATGATTTTTAAGCTCATACTATACTGACATTCGTTTTAATTTAAAAAACACACACTTGCTTACTAACAATCACAGCCAAACCACCGCAAAACGTCATAATGCCCCATGTTTCATCATTTTGAATTTTTTCTAATTCATTTTTTAAACACTCGCAACTTTTCAACAATATCGATTAACTATATCCCCTCGGAACAGCTATACCATTTTAAATTTAAAATAGACAAAAACAGGAGTCGGAATGTTGTCACGTGATAAGCTCTATTTCACGTGACATGATGCTGACTGATTGGTTATGTAGCCAATTAAATGGTCTGTGTTAAAAGTCTGAATATACGGGAGTATTATACGATTTAATGACTTATGCAACAAAAATGTTTTGAAATAATTCATAACGTCATACACAAAGTTGTTTGATTCTGTTATCACCCGCTGTCTTTAAAGTACACCACGGGTGTGCAGTGTGTGGCCTGACCATATGAAAGACAATTGTTGGATGTAATCTGTTGAACACGATCCCAGCGTATATGTAGTCCCTTCGCTGTTTGATATGCCTACGGAAATTTTCGAGTGAGTTTTTATAGTGATCTAAATGTGTCACAACATTTCCAGCCGTAACAGTCTCATATAGCCTATTTCTTCAGGATCGCAGACTGAATACCGGATGTTGAAATGTAGTATGGGTGTTATATTTTATCCATCCGTGCGTACTGTATATGCTTCTATCGATCACGTGGTTTTGTAATGTTGATCCCCTCTACTTTTCCTGTTGAGGACTATATCTTCATCTGATTGGAGAGTAATCTGACCTAATGCAATTCGTTATCCCGAGACAATCGATGTTAAACATATTTATATGATTTTAATTGATCTACGTCCCTGTGCCAGTGTGATTGCTTTTAGAAATATATGATTGGTCAAGGTAACAGGTAAAAAAAAATAACAATAAGTAAATAAACAGTTACTGATATTTTACAAAGTATATATTGTGAAACATAAATAACTAAATGACACTGACAGTATTTTCTTATTGTTTGGAAAGCCAATATACGATTTGGGCGTATCCATGTTTAGTCACGTGTGACTACTTTAAGCTTAATTTATATGTATATTAACACAAGACCAATAGTTTATGTAACAGTGGCTTGGGTTCTTGTTAAATCATGTAATTGCTTGGTGGTTACCACCGTACTCCACGGTATAAATGCACTTATATGACGACGGTATACACCAAACAGTAAACCGAAACAACAGCGCAACCATAAATTGTGAAACTGTTTTACTGAGTTAAAGAATTAATATTCCTCAATTGCTATTTTAGAATATCATGAAAAGGTTTGGAACATACTGGATAAGCCATAGTGAGAGTGCAGGGTCTTTTGGTATACGATTCCTATATCTTTAAGTCACCTTTGCCTGATGGTCATATAAGTAAAACGATTTTGAAAATATATCAATTTAAAACCTACCAGACATATTCTTGACTGTATTATAGATTTTTATGGTCATATTGTTGACCCTTAACCGTTGGAGAACATCCCACAACCGCGATTAGAATTGCTTGTTTGCCGCGCGGTTATAATTGCCTGTTTGCTTGGCGATAATAATTGCCTGTTTGCTTGGCGATAATAACTGCCTGTTTGCTTGGCGATAATAATTGCTTCTTTGCTAAGCGATTATGGTTATTTGCGGAGTTTTCATCCCATGCTAGCTTCTTGTAGATAGAGCTAGCCAGACCTAAATGGTTTATTCATCCAATAACCATTTACCTGTTAATCAGCTGAATATAGGTACCAATAGTTTTATTCTCCGAAAATGGACCACTTTGTTAACTAGGTTAAGTCATTGATGATTATATTAGGCTTAAAGTCAAGTTATCATGAAATATCCAGATATGACCAGTTTACGATGGAATAACTTCTGTACATATTATATATATATACATATATCATGCTATTATATTGAATTTGTTTTACTTTTTATCGGATGTAAAATGTTTGATTCCTGTGTTGAGCTTAGGACAGACTTGCTTTGTTTTGGGGGAACTATTTATAAAGAAATAAATATTTTTAACATAAAACTTGCTTTCTGTTGTTTGTTGTTGACATTTGGAAAGTGTGTACAATATGTGTGTATATGTGTGGCTAGACTTCCTTGCTGGTCAGGGCACTGGTCTCCGAGGGTTGGATCCCGGGCTGGTATCAGAAGGATTTAATCCCACAAATGAAGACGATAATATCGATGGTCAGTTCAAGAGCGGATATAGTGTCTTCAAAAAATTTCTTATTTTATTATTATTCGCAACGAAATTTGTCATTGGTTCGATGTAGATTTCTTGAAGTTACTATGGAACCCGGTTGCAACCACTCGTACGTTCGTAGTTTTCCCTTCAAAACAAAAAGCAAAATCAGAAAACTTTGACCGGGAAATACGAAAGCCGAAACTGTGACGCAAAGCTAAGAAAGAGTATTTAGCAAAGTACGGCACCAAAATAGGAAATTGCGTGTTTTGCTGCAAGACGAAACTACAAAACCGCAAATATAGAAACGACAACAATGCATTGTAGTTTTCTAGTTTTGCCCCGTTCTTTCGCGACCTTTCGGCGTACATTCCTTTTTGTTTTTGCGTCTTAAAATATTGGTTTTGTGATTTTGTAGTTTTTCTTTTTGTTATGAAGGGTTAAAGGGACCACCCTTTATATCATTAGTAAAATATAACGATGGCAGACATTGTACACAGTTTACTTAATTCTACCTGTAAAAATACCATTTAATAAATCTCTTTGCATTAATGCCTGTCAGTCATTATACGTACATTCATTTGTCAAAATTTTAATGTGTAAACAACTAAACATTTAAATCGCCAAAATATTTTTTATTACAGCGTCATGTCACCCTAATCGGGTTTACCCAGAGAAGTCGCGCGAACGCATCTGAGGTGTATACACGTAAAACAAATACTGATGTATTTTTACATTAAACGGTGCTGGTAAATACGTAACCACCACTTTACGCTGTAGATTTACGGTGAAGTTACGGCTGTGAATTTGCATTAAATTATTCCGTTTAAACACAATAACTGCCTCTGAGAGCTGTTATAAAAACAAAATAAGCCTACATTTATTTAATGTGTAGGAGTTATGAATTTCATCGATCTTATAACATATGGTAGTTGGTGAGTGCAACAACCTAGCTGTTTTCTGTCAAATTTTTAAAAAATCCACCTAAATTGTAGGCCCTATATATTGCCTTTGTTTCCTTTCTTTATTTTCCGTCAAATCCCAGTTGTTCAGCTAAACAGTTTAAAGAGCATGTGTGAATGAGTCCTTCGTCTGCAGCTCTAACCGTAGTTCATTGGAATAGTGGTTTTAGTGCTGCTTTGGGAGCTGGGATTTATAATGAATGTTAAAGAATGTAAAATCACTGCTCATGTACAATAGGTTTATACAGTTAATTTAATTCAATTCATTTTGAAAACCTGAACGGCTAATGTAAACCCTAGAATCCACTCATAATTTCGATCCAATTTAATCTTTTTAAATCACCCAGTAAAAGTGCATACAATCTATTCATTAAACAGAGAAACTTATTGATTTAAATGGACTTAACTTTTGTAAACTATTACATTTTTGTTAGGTTAATGGCAAATACCTACTGTAAATTACTCAAAATGAACTTAGATAGAATAACTGAGTATGAAGAATGATCGTTTGAGGTTTACACAATACTTTATTTAACTTAACTCATATGATAAAATTCCAGCAATATGTGACTATGGTTGAAGGAAACCGCCCTCAGCTAACAATGAGAAGCACTTACTAGCATCATAAATAGTGCGATAAAACACAATGCGATCAGCTTTGATTTCACCATATCTCTGGGATCACAAGGGAGTAGGAAGCTGCCTCTATCTACCCACAACAGCAGGATGTTCTCTCAGCCTCGTTTTGCGTCGTTTTTCCGGTGGCAAAATTTGGAAAACATTTTATCAGTTTATTTAAACAAAACTACGTTAGAAAACAAAAAAAGTCATTTGTCAAATCATAAATTTATTTAAAGCTGAAACAAACATGCACGCCATACATAATTATAAAGAAGAAAAAGAAACAAAAAGTAGCTGAATTGTCCATATTCTAACAGTGCATCGGGGTTAATGCACAGTCGTTACCTGTAAATCAACAAAGAAAATCACTATGAGTACTTTACAGCAAATATCACTGTATTTCTTTACACTGGCTGTATTGTTGTAAGTATAGAAGACTAATTCAACTTACACTCACGTCTGTAATTCAACACCAGGGTAGTGCACACATACAATAAGTTAATAAAAATTTACATGGAAAACAGACGTATTTATTTTACAGCAAAAATATCTGTTTAAACTTACACGACTTACAACTGTATAAGGCGACAATTATTTTTTTACAGTGCATGTTATTCTAGGAAATGTCATAAAACTGGGGACGTCATCATTCTCTTCGTCCTCCTTTGAGAAATGAGGATTCAAGGAAAAAGGAACAGGCTAGACGAGAGATCACATCATGATTGCATTGATCCGTTACCATAGTCCACATTATATGGTTAGGGGTCATAGGGTTTAGAGAGTATCACATATTGCCAATTCAACGGATTTTGCTCGTCTTATAGTCAGCATAATTGTTCATATAATCTTTCTTGGACCTATCGTGCATGCGCACTAAAGAATCAAGAACATTCGGTGTAGACAATGATTCAGGAAGCAAAGTGCGAATTGGACGGTTAGTAGCTCCAAAATTTATTAAAAACACAAATAAATATTGTTTTCATGCTTTTCCTTTAATGGCTGCTGACCGAATGGTTTTGGTACGAATGTTTCGCCAGTCTTTCGGCTTCACCATTGGCTTTAGGCAATAAGGGGGTTATCTTTCTGTGCTGAAAGCCAAAACACTTAGAGAAATTATTGAAGTCAGTGCTTTGAAATGAAGGTCCGTTGTCACTTTTTACAGTCTTAGGAATAATACCAAACTCAGAGACAACTTCGAACTCAAGAACTAGAATGGTCGTGTTAGCTGAAATGGATTTTTGTCATTTCCACAACAGGGAATCTGGAATAATCGTCTGTTTTCACAAGAAGTGAACCATCAGGAAATGGGCCACAAAAGTCAATGGAGACTTGGGTCCATGGATTTTCAGCTAACTCGTCATATGGAGAAGACCAGGGTTTATCTTATACATATAAGATAAGCATGCTAAATAACTTGATATCTGTGATTCTACTAACTTGTCCATGTTAGGAAACCAAACTTCCACTCTTATCAACTGTTTGGTCCGAGTTAGTCCTTCATGAGCGAGTTGAACAGCACGTTTCTATAGTAGCTTAGGAATCATGATTATATGAGAATGTCACTAACAGACACTGTTAGTTCTTGTTGATTTTTATAGAAATTCATAAGAATGTCTTTTACGATGATGGGATCAGTCACATGTATAAGTTGATACAATGTGCTGTGACGGATAGTTTTAATGGCGAGTTTAAGTGTGGGGTCTTGTTAAGTTGCATTTTTTAATTCCGCTTGAATGATAGCACATAGTGTAGAATAAGAGAGCACGTGGCGGACATACGCTTCTGTCTGTCGCGAGGGTCGAGATGGTGTGGATGACTGATTATAAGAAGGATTGCAGGAAAAAGTCTGCAGGATTGTCCGTATCTTTGGAGTATTAAAATGAATTAAAAGTTATAATTCTGTAAGCGAAAGATAATCACATTTCGATCCTGGCTGGAGGTTTTTTTTTATAAAGGGTTGTTGAAGAAACACTCTAATGGTTTATGGTCTGTAATGAGATTATATGAACCTTACATTTTGGAGTAACATTAAAAATAAGAGGAAGCTGAGTAGCACACCAGCTTATTTTAACATTGATAATGTGTCTGTGACGTCATCAGAGGCTATTGCCAATCATATGAATAGATATTTTGAAAGCGTATTCTTCTTACAGTATGATATAACTGGTATTGAACAGCTTTCTATATGGACAGAAAACCAGCTGTGTATGTTTTCTGTTACATCTGATGATGTTAAGCAAATTTTGGACAGTTTAGACATTATTAAGGCTATTGGTCCTGATGGTATTCCTGGTTTATTGTATAAAGAATGTTTGAAGGAGTTATCTGTGCCTCTATCTAGTTTATTCAATGCATACATGGAGTATTCTGATACTTTTAAAAACAGGCTCATACAATACCAGTATATAAGTCCAGTGGGGACAAACATGATATTTCCAACTATCGGCCCATATACCTTTTGTCAATTATGGCTAAAGTTTTTGAAAAAGTTGTATCCAATGAAATTTGTCAAAAACAGCATGGATTCGTATGTAATAGATCAACAACTACAAATTTAATTTGTTTAACTGATTATGTATCAAGATGTTTTAATAGCAAGCAACAGATAGACACTGTTTATACCGATTTCATAAATCTAATTGATGTCACGTCTCATCAGGCGTTCCTCAAGGGACCTTATTTAGTCCCCTATTCTTTATTTTGTACATCAATGATCTGCCTTCCAAATTTGAACTTTACATTGTCTTCGCTATGCAGATGATGCAAAAATATTTCAGCCACTTTTATCTCAATCTGATAGGGTTGATTCCAAAGAGATTTGAATCGATTTGTAAAATAGTGTGAACAGTGGAAGCTGGTCCTAAATGTCAATAAATGTTTTATTTTATCTTTTAACAACACAGTTTACCAATTTGGTTATTTGATTTGATTATTCTTTAAACTAATCGATAATTGCAAGAAAGACAGAATGTAAAGATCTTTTGATATATTTAAAATGTTCAATGAATTACGATTTAGATGTATCTAAGGTAAAGAACAAAGCGCTTCAAATGTTGGGTTTCATTACAAGAAACTGTAAATAATTTAACTCCTCTAAAGCTTGAAATTTTTCAATTGTAACTAGTAAAATCAAAATCAATGTACCTAAACATGCGTTACGAAGGCAACTTATTTTTAACCCTGATTCATGTAGAATAAATGTTCGGCAAAGCAGCTTGTTGACATCTACACAAAATCTATTCAATCGTATTTTTAACGAGCACGATGTTAATATTTCTACCTCATACGTCAGTTTTTTTAAAACAAATTAGGAAAATCTTTTTAATGTCTTTAAAAGCCTAATGAACGACTGTCTTTTTCTGGCCGTTTTTTTTTTTGCTGTTACAAGATTATCATTGATATGTATATATGTACTTTTATTTTTCAATGTATTGCCTTAGTTTATATCTGTTATTATTGTTATCTGTCCTGCACGTGGGTCCTCGACCCTGTTTTGGATTGAAATAAATCAAATCAAATCAAGAAATGAAAATGTTCACATGCCCTTATAAGCATATTAGTGCTAGTGCTTCTCACTGAAGTAAGCAATCGAGAGGCGTAAGCTACGATTTCAGGTGGAAATCATGCGATTGCCATTGAGCCAGTCTGGGACCGCAACTAAATGGACTGACGTCAGCTATGACTTCTGTGATTTGTAAGGGATTGAAATAAGCCATAGTTTCAGCTGATGTCAACATTTCTTTCAGCTTAGTAAAAGCTTCTTCACATGCTGGAGACCAAGCCCACTTTATGTTTGTGTGAGTAAGTTCACTTAATGGCGTTGACACTGTTGAGTATTCAGGTAGAAACAAGGAACAATAACTGGTCATCCTTCGGAAACTTCTCATTTAATTCTGAGATGTGAGATGGCTTTAAAAATTCACAAATGGTGGAGGTTTTCTTTGGGTGGCATGCCTTTTTTTCAGAGAACCTGCAGCCACAGAAATCAAGAGGATTTTTTTATTGATTGATTTGTCTCAAGGAGTCGTTTGAGTGTAGATTCTAGAGCCATGTCATGTTGCTCTTAAGGGGCTCCCATACTTATAATGACGTCACCCAAATTTGGAGCACTTTGGAAATCGGAGAGGGTTTGTTGAATTGCATTTTCAAACACTTCTGCAGCTTAGTTCATTCTACAATTGAGACGTTCGTATCGGAATAGTGCTACATGAGCAGAAAATGTTCTGATATAGCGTGATTGTTCCTGAAGTTCCACTTGGTGGTATCATGAGTTCAGATCAAGTTTTGAGAAAACGTTAGCACTAAAGAACAGTCTTACATGATCGGCAGTTTTAGGCTTTGGTGTTGCAATGATAGAGGATACACATGGTTAAGGACAATCAGTCATTTCTATTATATCTTGAGCTTAAAATTTGTCTATTTTCTTTTGTCGTTGAGAAGCTCAATAAGGATTCATCTCTGTTTTCGGTGACCTAGAATGTTGCACTTGTTCATATGCGAGTTGAACTTTTATGGTTGCATCAAACTTACCATGTAGCAGAAACACAAGGAAACATTTGTGTATTCGCAGATTGAATGTCAACAACAAGTTATATTCCAATGTTGATGTTTGCACTCGTGTCAAGTAACATTGTTATCTGTTATTTCCCTATTATTTATAGTTACTGTTACGGTTGGGAGTTTGGCGTGTTTTGATTTCACTGAATAAATGTATTCATCATCACTAGAGGAGTCACTTTTCTGTTTGTCTGTGGTCACTTCGTTGAGTCGTTTCCGGTGTTTGCTAAATGCTGTCATAGAGACGGGGTTGTTGTTTGGTAGATCTACAACAAGTGTCAGAATGATCAAAAATACCACAGTTCATGCATTGTTTGTCTTGAGCATGCCATTTGTGCATACCACCTTTGTAAGACCAATGATTCCCACAGTGATTACAGGTACATTTGCTGGAGTTTAAAGCTTTGGCCTTTATATCTCATTTTTTGACGGGTGGATTGATAGTGGTATTTTATAGAATTTCTGTCAAGTTGTTTTGTACTTTCAGACTATGGCGGCCTAATTGTTCCATATCTCGGACTAGATTTGTGAGTGTAATTTTGGGATCACGAAGTGCAATCCGTTTACGTTTAGCAGATATGGCATCCAAAATTATCTGAGATTTCATGTCTTGACTTTGATCTGTAAAACCACAATCTGCAGCTAGTTGTCTTAAATCCGTTGAGAAAAGCTTCCATATTTTCAATGAGTTTGTTTACTGGTCCGGAAAATTAAACGGTTTAGTTCTGAGTTTTGACATGGAATGAAGTATGCAGTGATTTTTCCCTAAGCTGTTTCATAATCATTGCCGGTGTTGTCAAGAGTGTCGAAAATGCTTCTTTACCAGCGTAGTAAAGTAATAAAGCTCTTTTGCGTGTTGTGTTTGTTAAATCCATATCCAAAAAAAATGCCAAGACGAAAGAGCCATGTTTTCTATCTGTCGCCAGCCGACTGGGGTGGGAGTTTACTGGGAAGGCAGGAAATGAGGACAGAACAGACGCCATCTTCGGTGGTATTTCAAACTGCAGAAAAGTTAAGTTATCTTAGAGCACATTGTAGTTGACATACATCACTCGTCGCCAAATATCATAATATTGAGGTTCATATATGAAATAACAATCAGTAATGAACGATCAAGAAATGAACGCTTACTGTTTACCAACTTTGCTGGCTGTCGCTGTAGATCAAGTAAATTGGCTTCAGACATCAAATAAAGTAGCTCCAGAGATAAGATAAAGTAACTCACGATCTGAAATGAGCTACATCCCGATATTTACAAAAATACGTCCTGAGATAAATAGTTACGCTCATGAGATGGAATAAACAACACAACGAGATAAAAAAAAAGTTACACCTGGAGATCAAATCATATGCTTCAGGAAATAAATCCACAAATAGGTCAAATATGGGGGGGGGGGGGTA
>JAVFBX010178532.1:0-14831 GCA_034783855.1 Mopalia kennerleyi
ACATGAATATGCTAAAATTATGTAATAATGGCAAATTCGTTTAACGGAATTTGGTGATTTGCAATACCATCCGTCGTATTAACAGGAGGAAGATAAATACCAAGTTTGAAGTTAATCGGTGAATTTGTTTTCAAGCTAGCGTTTTCACAAGCATTTGTGACGGACGGACGGACAGACACCGAATAGCATTTGTAAGTCCCCCCCTACTATAGTAGTGGTGGACAATTACTTTCTGACAGACATAATTCAAAACGTATATACTTATATTGTTGTTAGAAGCACGCCTGGAAAATCATGCGACCATGCGTCGCGTGAAATTCTAGGTCTGGTGAGAAATTTTTTTTTTTTAAATTTAAAAAAAAAAATTTTTAAATTTATTTTATCTTATAAAACCCACTTTAATATTGATGTGAAACTTAAAAAAGTTGAATTTATCGCATAAAAATTAATCCTACAGTACATGATGTTTAAGATTTTTTTTCGAACCATAATAGCTACAACGTATATGTAGAATCTGGTGAGAAATTTTTAACCTGAAAATAAGTGGTCACCAGAAATTTTACATTTTTTCCAGGGGTGGTTAGAAGTAAGCGTACAGCTACAATGCTGTCTTTCTGAATGTCTTTAATGGATAACATTTCTCGTTTAATTATCCTGGAGAGTGTTGGAGTTAATTGAGAGAGTTCAAGGCAATTTGCATCTTTTAGGGCTGCCATAAAACTCAACTTTGGTTGAGTGGCTCACTGAGGCTAGATGTAAAAAAAAGCAGAAAGACTCATAAATAACATTCAATTTTTTGGATTATCCTATGTTTTCATAATCAGATACAGAAGTTGTGCTTTATAATTATTTCTTTTACACTGATCTAAATTAAATGAGTTTAAAAGGCTTTATGATTATTCATTCATATAAAATCCAATATGGCCACTGGAATCGGTATTACTGTGTAAACAGGATTAAAAAAACACACATAGATGAAGATAGCTGATGCCGTGAAATACATATGCCTCTATGGGTGTAACTTATACTACATGTATGCATTTCCATGTACATCGGTAGTCTATTTGCACAATGAAATGGCTTCAGTCTATACAAGTCATATGAAATTATTGCCTGATTGTCCGCTATGTGTATACAATATTGCAGATGCGCTATTAGATTAGTTTCAGCCTATGAACAAATAAAATAGATTGGGAGAATATAGCTGGCAAGGCTTGCTGGTATGAATTATTTTGCCACTGTCTGACTGCATTCCTCCCAGGGAGACTTGGAATCAATTTTAGCAGAGTAAGACGCCATAGTTCCCTGGCTAATATTATGCAAAGAGTGGTGGACAGAAGTCTGAATTTGGCCTACTGTCCCACTATTAATTCTGGTGTCTGGTCCAGGGCTGTCTATGAAGAGAGAGAGGTCTTCAACTGGTCACCATCAGGCAGCTTGATTTAAAATGCTGGGAGTATTGGCTACAGCTGGTTCTCTCATTAAGCATGCTTCTGACAGAACATTAGCAGGCACCTATAGCCCCGTAGTCTGTAGCATCAATCATAGATAAAGGTGGGATTAGAGCCTTAACCCAACCCAATAGTATGCATACATCTGGAGAAACTCTCTGAAACACTGTTTTACCTGATGGCTTAAAGTGAGGATCACACTAACCCATAACTCCATATAAAAATGCCATACACAGCCCTTGTTAGAAAAAATGTCATATCAGCAAAACAGCAGCATCTTAATGGCATCCCCATGATAGTTGTCACCAGGGTACTAGAATCCAGCAGCTTCTTTTAATAGGTTAATTTAATTTCAACCCTACTACAATTATTAAATGTCCCGTTTGTTTGATAAGGGTTTCACACTGTACTTTGAATCACTTCACTCATATGGCATGTGGCAGCGACAGGCGAAGGAAACCCACCATCCCACCGCAGACCTCACTTTCCTCCTCACCTCTAAGAGCAGCAAGGCAACAGAGACTGAGGCTCTTCCTTCAACTGTCCCTCTTAAATAATGTCCAGAATAGATGTGGAGTCACTTTTGTACCTCGAATTAGAGGTACAGGGGGGGGGGGGGGGGGGGTGTCTTCTTATGTGTATTTAACTTATTATATACCGTAATGTAAAATGCCGTAAACCTGCTGGGGACAACAACAATGATCTAATAGGATCAGGTTCTTTCACCTGAAGGCTTAGTTATTTTCAAAACGGCTATATTCCATTCTTGTATTGAAATGACATGGATAGCAAAAAAAAGTGAAATTCCTGATCAACAATACATGCACCATCAGCATACTGAATATATTATTGATAGCTCTGTGCCAGTGTGATTAATCTTTGATGATGTGTATACAGCAAATGAGGCTCCTATATAGTATTCCAGAATCAACAAGGAAGGGGACAAGAATACGATTATAAAGATTTAACAGTTCCTTATGTCATAGTATTTCAATCAGAAGCTTTTCGCTAGTCTTAATACAAAAGGAACAGAGTGAGACTTGATAGACAGTAGGGAGCTGTAGACTTGACAAGGACCTGAGGTTTGCTTTCACCAGAGACCAGTGAGAAGATGACAGATTAGTGAGATTGCTACAGGGGAAATGTTAGAATCTCCTGCATACAGAGTACAGAGAACGTAAACTGACACCCCATGCTGTAACATGCCGCAGACTTCCCAGTCTCAGACAAAACATGTTGAGACGAAATTCCGCCTGCCATATAGCATTATTTTTGTTTTCTCTATACTTCAATGAGTGATTTAAAATTAAATCCAAACTGTCATGTAATGGGATAATCTCTGCGATCAAGGTTATTTCACTTAGAAGAAGACACAATAAACACAACCATAAAATGTGCTGTGTATAAATTAAAGATCCTCTAGTTCTAAGAAAAGATGGTATGGCAATGCTCTTAGCCCACTACCTTTAACTAATACATGTAACATGTAGATTCGGACCACTATAAATCTTCTGCTCACTATAATTCAAAGCCTAGAGGAATAGCAAGAAGTTAAGACCCTGCGAAAAGGTGAGAAAAAAAGGTTTTATCTCAATGGGAATCAAGCACCGAGTGTTAAGAAGCGAGAATGCATGGTTAGCTTGCCCTAGCCTTCTGGGGGTGAAGGTTACTAACAGATCAACCCACAAAGAACACTTTGTCCAAAATAGACATTGCTACATGTACAACTCCACGTTATACAAATCTACAAGGACTTGCAGTCTACTACAATAGCAACAGAAAGAGAAACACAAAAATATTTACATATCACCATGAGAACCAGAGGTGGCAACCTAGTGCAGAAATACATATATACATGTGGGAGTTTTCCAGCCCTCTTATCGTACATCTACCTGTCACAACAGTTTTACTGTAAATTATCCTTCAAATAACTCCCAATCCTCAATAAATAGCTTTATTTTATCAGCTAGTTATTTCTAGTAACAACCAGTTTTGTAACACTATATGAATTGATACCTTCCCATTCTGTCCAATTACAGGTAAAAAGGCAGGAAGCATTGACTGGTAAACAGGGCATACCTGTACACATGTACTTACATTATCCACAATAACTGACGATACTTTTCTATGCATAACTAGGCTATCATACAGCGACAAAATATATGACAATTTCACTAATATTATAAAAGTACATTTGCCATGAGATACATATATATATACATGGTGAATACTAACAATATTTTCTTTATTTTGAACAGATTCTAGTTCAGAAATTTGTGCAGGTCAAATCAATCTGGGATCAAACCAAAAAGCCTCCGATTAAACCTGAATCAGCAGCAGTAAAAGCATGTCACCTAGAACGCTCAGCCAGCAGGCATTAGCTGAACTACACGTAGAATGTACTTTAAGCAAGAAAGCATTAGCCCAAAATAATGAAAATACTGATATCTCCATGTGCATGTATATTCCTCAACTAAGATATGTAGAAAGTTGGGAAGGAAATGTGCTGCATTTAATTGTCATTATATTGGATAAATCTGATATGCAACAATCGACAGCAGTTTCGTTTCATATTCAATCTTATTGTTGTGACACACCTATTATAATCAAATATTACAAGCCCCTGATCCAAATGACAGCGTTCACACCTGTACATGTACAAACTTTCATTAATTTAAACTAATATGATTGTCATGATAGACGTGTATTGTATTTCCAATGATTAATCTGACTGCCTTATACACGTCTTCGTGATAATGAAGTACACAGAATGTGATGTAAATAAGGTATTAATTAGGTCTTAATGCCTCAGCTGGTCAGGACTTCACCCTTGACCTTTCCTGGAAATGGGTCTGTCAGGACTAACAGCATGTCTCTTAGCCAGCAGTATCAACCCGGTATCTAAATGCAAAGCAGCTATTTCATTCCAGCTATTCAATTAAATGATCCAGGCAGTGTTTTCAATTGAATATCAGTGTGTAGTTTCAGTGGAAACCGATTTACTTTAATAAATCAAATCAAATGGATACATCAACTTACCTGCAGTTCTGATTTTTTAAAGATACCAGACTACTGCTTAAAATTAAAACAATTCTTCAGGGAGTCCTCATATTTTGTAAGCCAACCATTTAAAGTGACGTCTATACATATATGCAGTATTTGAGACATACATTGACATATAACACACATATCTTGATGTATAGCACACATATCTTGATGTATAGGATTAGCACACATATCTTGATGTAAAGCACACATATCTTGATGTATAGGATTAGCACACATATCTTGATGTATAGCACACATATCTTGATGTATTAATAGAATGGTGTTAAACACAGTGCTCAGAGCTATTTCACTTATATACCATGATGTTCTCCGGGATGTATTCATTGTAACACAATGATTATGTGAAAAATTGGTCTGTTGAAAATTTTACATTTCTTTAATATAGTAAGTAGACAGCAGGGCTACATTGTAAACCAGATCGTCCATCATCGAGAGGGCTGAAAGTTACTTGATCAATTCATTATATCTGGGATTTTGTTCTTGTAGCTAGTCACTGGTTAAGGATTGATTGATTGGGGTTTTATGCCATGCTTTACCATATTTCACTTATATGAAAGCGGTGTGTTGTCTAGTGATAATCAGACTGTTGATTTTGAAATTTTATAATGCCAAAGCCCTGTTATTTTATTCCATGTGATTGTTGACATTTTTGGGACAAAATCATTAAACATATTCAAAAAGACATGAGTGCACATTTGATGAGCAGGTTTAATGTCAGCCTGTTCAATTCTAGAAAGTAGCAGAGCCTCTGTGGAGAATGGTAATTTCGATCAGAATTATCCTTGAAGTGAATATAAATTTCCCACATATTATCCAGATGCAATTAAGAAGCTAGGCATGTTCAGTATAATAATACATGTATAGGCAGTCAGACCTTCCACAGCTCAAGTTTGTTTCCATTACTCTGCTAGTCTAATACCCTTGGGGTGCCAGTACATCGACTACATCCATGAGAAAGCCATTATGGGACCAGAATTCATGCACATCACCAATAACCAACTTAACAATATATTATCGCATTACATGCTGGACTCTCATCAGCGTTTAATTGAGCACCTTCATACAGTTAGCCAGACCACATTGGCACACCACTTGAGAGAAGCCATCAGCTGACATATGTATTCAGGGATGCATGAAGAATGTAGACTGAATTTATTGGTATGCCCTAGGTAACATGCTCTAAAGTATTAATATACACTCTGATGTGGATAGAATTGGCCAGGACTACAATCAGCTTGAATCTCCATTGCTGCAGCTGTCTTCTATAAACTTGCAATACATCTGTTACAATAACGTGTTTAGAAGTTATTCTGCTATACATGTAGAATGTACATCTAAGCATGCTTTGGGTATTAGAGCTGGGACGGTACACAGAGAGAGCCGACAGAGCAGTACACTTCTGCGTAGAGTGTATATTTCATAAAGAAAGTGTCACACTGTTTTTGTTATTGTATTGATATGAATCGTGACATGTGTACATTTATCAAATCAGGTGTACATGTATGTGTTTATGTTTCATTCAGTTTATTATATAATTGTCATTAGTCAGTTCCTTTCATCAATACCGTCATCCCGAAAGTCTCTGCACATTCACAGTGGGTTATTTTAGCCATGAAAAATTCATAATTTAATTTCCTGAAGAGAAGGCCAAAGTGGAGTGAGCTTTTGTAGCGCCTTCCTAATTGATACGGGTAGTTCGTCATCAGCTAGGCTATTTCACGCAGTTACAGCCTGATCAATATCATTAGCAAAGATCTGTCGTGGCAAGGACATGAGGTGATAGCCTCTCCCACTGGCTTTTATCTCCATTCTATCTCAATACAATAGGAAAAGCAGCCAGACATCACAGCTTTTATTCCAATGTTTCAATATAAAACCCCTCAATTATTCAATTCACAGTGGAGAAATTCACTGCTAAACACTCAGCCAATTGTAATATAGCACGGCATCAGTGCCAACCAAATATACTCCTGTCCTTGTTCCATGACCTATACATCAAACATCTTTCAAATGATTTATCTTTATGAATTCAAGGACTTGAGATTTTCTTATTTTACGTATAATGGATTTGTTTGTTTGTTTGATTGGGGTTGAATGTCGTACTCAAGGGTATTTCCCTTAAATGCCGACAAGCCATACCAATGGGTAAAGGACACCACCCTCAACACCACTGGCCACTAAGAAAGACAAAGACAGGACAAATACAGGACGCAATACAGACACCAGAACAGATCTGCTCCCTGTTCCCCACTAGGTCTGAGAGCATCAGGGCAACATGAAGCTCCCTCCAACCACTCCTTTTTCACAGTCATCAAAATGACAGACATGTACTTGAAACTTTGTATTTACTTTGCCAACATTCACTGTACAGCATAGATTATTTCATCAATTATAAAACCAGGACTTATACGTACTTGTATTTCACTTATGGATTTTTCAAGCTACACTCTGTCTTACTAACATATGGTGGGGAACTATGATGAAATCATGTCATCCCATTGATAGTAAAAGCCATCTCCTGTGACTTTCTCATATACCTACTGGAGATAAGAAGGTTCTAGTCTAGGAGGGGTACATTGTACATGGCTAGAGAATCAGCAGCCTGAGCCACGGTCACCAGCCTGAGCCACGGTCACCAGCCTGAGCCTCGGTCACCAGCCTGAGCCTCGGTCACCAGCCTGAGCCACGGCACTGCCGCTGTCTGAGCCATGGTCAGCAGCCTGAGCCACGGTCAGCAGCCTGAGCCACAGTCACCAGCCTGAGCCACGGTCACCAGCCTGTTTTTGTTATGAGTTTATTCAAAACCCAGCATGTAAGAATTACTGATCAAAAGATCAAACTTGAAGAATGATAAACTACCTGCATTGAGGAACACTAGATAAAATCAACAAATAATCACTTTTTAGTTTTAACTATAAACTTGTCCAGTTATTTATATATGTCTTCATGTCTACAGGACATGCCATACTTTTTCTAGCCCTCATTCAATTAATTCACATATGCATGTGCAAAACAAACGCTAACTAAAATATGCAAACCAAATAGTGAGAATATTGACAAATCTAACCACCAGTATATGCATATTGCATGAAGATTGCAGTTGAACCGTACTTACCAGATCAACTTCATTACCTGTAGAATTCCCAGTACTCGTATAACATATACTGAAAGCACCAGGCACCAAAAATCTATAGAGCTGTCTGCTTATTGGTGCTGTCAATAATTCAGAGTTTAAAGAGTGATTACCCTAGAACATGCTCAACTTAAACCATACCAAATCCACCGTACCTTCCAACAAATTATTTTCTAAAAACCACTGATAATAGCTTTTATAGTAACAATGTATTGTCGTCTGAAAATAATTACTTGAGTATCTTCCTAATCAAGCATCACCCACACTATTTGCTTAATTGGAGTCGTATTTAAGTGTTTTTCACTGATATGATGAAGGTTTGTCCTGTTTTTAGTCTGAATTACTTAAATACGAAGGATTGCTGGCTTGATTGGTCTTCAATGCCGCATTCAAGGATTGTTTTAGCTATGACAATGGCTTGTCCATTTCAGACTGTTTCTTGCTTTATATAGGGAGGAAGCCATTAGAGAGGGGGGGGGGGCCTCATTAAAAACACCCGAACGATTGCTGATGGCACATCATGTCACTCATCAGATATCTGACGTCAACAAGCTGTGAAGCCGTATCAGCAGCTCTCCTCACTAACTACTGAACCATGGCAGCAGGCCACTGTACATGTCACCAGCAAATAGGTCTGCAGCGGTCAGATTTAGTAGAAAGAAACTGAACAGGATACAAAATCAATTCAGCCCAGATATTGTATTGAGAATAACACTCCTTCTATACTTGTGTGACAAAACTAAATTCAAACACATACATAATACAAGAATGAAATTAAAATGAACAGGTGGTTCTGACAGGTCTAAGACTAGCAACCAATTCACTCTTATAATATGGATTTCTTCTGCTCTGTACATGGTTTGCAATTTGTTTCCATATAGATCTGGCAAGACTAAGCACCTATTAGTTTCCGAATGTCCAAGAGCTTCATTTATCCAATTTTGTATTTTCTCACAGACTCGGCCGATTCAATTTTATTAAACTCTAGTCTAGAGCCCATAGGGGTAACATAGATCCCATATAACATAAACAGCCACACTTTCTTTATGTTAAGAATTTCGAGTTCAGTCATTGACACCTGACAAGACTAAATGCTTTCTGGATAACGTATAAAAACTTTTGCTACTGAAATAAGATTGGTTTCCTTGGTGTTTTGCACCGTGTTTAAGGGTATTTCACTTATACGACAGGGGTGTATTCTAACAACAAATGACAAGCTCAACCAGGATGTGAAGCGTCTCCATAATGTTTGGAAGTTCATTTTTCTCCAGTGCTAAGTAAAGACAGCATTGCACTGGACAATAGAACAAAAGGAAAGGAGCCAAGAGAGAATGGTTAAGCGTGATCCCCATTAATTCTTATCAGCTCTGGACTAGCGAACAAAACGAAATGTCCACATAAAACACTGAACAAAAGGAAGGGAGCCAAGAGAAAAAGGTTAAGAGTGATCCCCATTAACACATATCAGCACTGGACTAAAGAAAAATGGTTATGAGTCAACAAAAAGCACTGGACAAAAGAACCCAGCCAAGAGAGACTGGTTAAGAGGGATCCCCATTAACACATATCAGCACTGGACTAGAAAACAAAGGTTATGAGTCAACAAAAAGCACTGGACAAAAGAACCCAGCCAAGAGAGACTGGTTATGAGTGATCCCCATTAACTCATATCGGCACTGGGCTACAGAACAAAGGTTATGAGTTAACAAAAAGCACTGGACAAAAAATACGAAGCCAAGAGAGAATGGTCAAGAGTGATCCCCATTAATTCATATAGAACAAAAGGAAATGAGTCAACATAAAGCACCGGGCAAGAGTGAAGCGAGAATCGTCAATATGCATGTGCTTGTATCAGCACTGAACTGGAGAACAAATGAAACTGAGTCACTAGAAAGCAAAACCATTAACTCCTTCCAGCACTTAATAGCTAAAGAACAAAGTGTAATGAGCCAACAAGCCCTAGACAAAAGACTAAAAGGAAATAAGTCAACAGAAAGCAAACATTATACTTCTATCAGCAGTGGACAAAGAGAAAAACGAAATGAGTCAACAAAGAGTGTCACCATTATCAGTAATTCTAGAGAACAAAACAAACTGAGTTAACCATGTATAATGTCATGCAGTATTCTTGTACATGTGTAATGTCACAAGACTGAGAAATGTACTTTGTGAGCCTATTGTTGATCAAATATATACTTAATGTGAGTCAGCCAAATCATTTACATACACAGCAGGTTTGTATGGACAGTAGGTTCACAGACGAGAAACATAGATACATGTACATACACACTGCTTTATACTAGTTAAGATTTCTCGTTCACTAAACATGGTTTAGATTAACATGTATCTGTAGATGACCATTTAATTAGCTACAATAAGCCAATTTTAATACATGTACTTCATGTTGAACATTTTATTTCAATCTTATCTTGTGTCCTGTTTTCTAATGGCATATTCACTTAAATTCATCACATGGCCATATGGTCAACAGTGATTTCAGACTGAAGGGTCAATATACTGGGACATTTGATAGTATATCTTCATCACTAATTGCTATTAAGCCAAATGATAAAACTGAGCCTGCAGCCATGACTTACTGGAAAGCTTGTCTGCTCACTAATCCTACTTTGATGCACAGTCCATGGGATCAAGCCCGCCTATCTTTCATCAGGTATGTGAGTGTGTGTGTGGGTGGGGGGGGATTTCCAGCATTTTGGGGCTTTCCAGCATATTTAAGCAGGGAACAGTACTAGTGTGAAGTGGACAATCTGTTGTCTATAAGTGAAAAGTCAAATACCCTTTATTATGAAGTTAAACCCCAAAGAAACAAACCAAATGTTATCATTGCCCTTACACAATCTGACAAGGTTGTTGTATTCTCAGCAGACTCGATAAATGAAGTTCAAATAGCATCTAATTCTGTATGACTGGGTCAGTGAAACTGTTACTCCTGTGTGTCTGTACTCTTGGTTGTTTTATTCCATATTAACCCCATCAAAGGGCAATAAATGTATAATATTATCACTGTTTGATGGAAGGCCGAGAGGAAATCATGGAAGAAAAAAACAAAGTCTGTTTGACCAGTTGAAAAATAACTAATTAAAGTATCCATTGTGTAAGCAAACTGCAAAAAACAATGCTGCCAAATTTGATCTTAGAGGAAACCAGTATAATTTCATATGTTTAAAACAACAATATGGAAAGACTTAGTCAGAAAACAGGTTAATCACTAGGGCACAATGGGTGTATACATCTAATGGAGTCACACATTTACAATATCACCTTTATCAGAATGTAGTAGAAATCTGTGAGAAGTCAATGATGGGAGTTTAAATTACACTGGGTTAACCAATGTCTACTGGAACACAAGTCATAAAACCTTCAGCAAACATTGCTTGTTGAGATAATGATGAACTCAGTGTTTTAGCCTCAATCCAGTAGTCTAGGTAATGAAGGGGTACAGGGCTCCAATCTTAGATAGAAGGTTTAGAGCCCAATCAATAGGATCAAGTACTTGCTTCACAGGGTTAGAGTCATCTCTTAATGGAAGCTGCTGTTTCCAAACCCATACATGAAGCTAAGGAAATGAGAGGAATGTTGAGCAGAGGAATTCTATAGCCCACCAAACCACACTAATCCTCATCCATTTCAGCTCAACTACAAGTCACATCTAGCTGTAAACATGTCAAATACACAGACCAAATGATCACACAAACCGTTTTATCACCAATCAGCTCCAACAAGCATATTAAGGGAATGAAATCAGTTAGATAAATGAAATGCCATCCAAACTATTAAACTCAATATTGCCATATCTTTCCTGCAGATTATTTAGTTTTTTCTTTTACAAATCTGTAGCCATTTTGATTGCTTCTCATGATTTTGCAATTGAACATCATCAACCAAACTAAATAAATCTGTTTATCACCAGCTTTATCAATTGCTAACATTTCATTCGTTTGTTTGATTGGGGTTTAATGCCGGACTTTCGAGATTTAAAGGTAACAAACTATGACTGCTTTATTCAATTGAAGTTGTACGTAATGGCAGGGGTGGATGTTTTGTCAGACATTTCACCAGTTTTGTCCTGCTGGTCATTTAACACAATGTTAAATTCTGGGGATCTTTACAGGACAATCTCAACTTTTATCGGACATGTCCTGCAAATGTATAGTTATTTCCACCCCTGAATGGTATCCTAGCAGGTAAAGGAAACTACTTGAGGAAGATATAAATAAAAAGGCTACACACAAACATATTGAATGTATGTTGTCCTTTAGCCAGTTATATAAGCTGCTCCCTGCAATCATTGGCCAAACAATATGAACAGTGATCAAGTGTAAAAAAACAAAAATGACAGAATTGTCAGGTTTAATTGTTGAATGAAATTGTGATATGATTCCTACATGTAAATATAAAACAATACGTAGATGTATTATATATATATATATAAATCTACAGGATGTCAAATAATAAACAAAATGAATCATCTGTTGTTAAATAGATAACTCTCAACAGAAAGATTCTCTCCAGACAGTAAATTTGAGTTGAAATGGATAACTAGGGGAATTGCGATAAAGTCAATTTGGCTCCAGAAAACTTATGGGAGCACAACATATTATGTGTCCAAATGAATGTAAAAAAATCCTAATTTTCATAAAATCTGTGTTTGACTCGAGCCAAAAAGAGAATACCGAACTCTGCACAGTCTGGTGAATTTGGGACAGGAAACTGGGGGAAAAAATCTAGAAATACCCCTGATAATAAATCAACTGACAACTCAAGAGAATCTAAAAACAATTTACATGTATATTGTATAGATGACAAACAAGCATGTGACAAATAATATGATACATTAATTTGACTTCCTTATCACAGTGTGTACACTGTTGTCTTCTAATAACATGGGGGAGGAAGTGTGACCTGGTTGGTCTTCATGTATAATGTAGACAATTAAAGGCTTAAAGCAATGGTCAATACAATGACTACCCTTATTCATTGCAATACAAATTGTTTTGTTCTCCTGTGACAGTAAGATTGCCTGGAGTGAACAGGTCTTCGATGTTGATGTCCCAAGAGCCCTGAATTATTTAGCCGACCAGTATTATGAGAACTGCAATGCTTCCAAACACCATCAACACACATGGAATCAGTCAAGTGTCCAGGGACTGCATAAAGCTTCAGACAAGGGGAAGATATTTCACATTTTCTATTTATTTCTTTTAATTGGGAGGTGAAGAAATAAGGCACACTTTTGTATATGTGAACTCTTCATATTTTTGTAAATATAAAAATATTAAAAAACAAAGAGATTTGTAATGACAAATATTAATGTTTAAACAAGAAAAAAAGGCTGATGTATGCTTAAAACATTATGCAGGTGGCCATGTTAAAAGTTCCTCCGGCACACAAGGAACCATGTAGATGTATTTGTAAAACAAACCCACATGAAATGTAGCATATCTCTTTAAAAACTGGTATGTGATCACTAAAAATTTGCATAGACAGTTAAGCTCTGTGTCAAATAATTTTTGAATTTATAATGGCCTTCATATAGTCTGTGGAATTAATAACTTACATGCTTACATTTCAACTAGTTCAGAAAATATTGCAAGTTGAAAAATGTCTGAGATTCAAACCCAGCCAAGAGTAAGGCACGAAATCGGCAGCAGTAAATGTCACAAATCTAGACAACTCAACCAACAAAAATAGACAGATAATTCACTATCCTGACACGACAGTGACACAGCTCACAAAGCTGGAAGCAGTGAAATAATTTTTGAGTGTCATTAAGTTTGTTGTTTGTTTGTTTGATTGGGGTTTTATGTCGTACTCAATGGTATTTCATTTATATGACGAATGTCATTAAGAAAGTGAATATTAAGTTATTATTTACTTCTTATATTAGTATATCTGTTATTTTGAGATAACACATTCTGACCGTGAACTGATTCCTCTGGTTGTGACCCGATCGAGATTCAAACCCCACAACCCTGAGAGGAAGGCACCAAATTAGCAGCAGTAGATGTTGGCCACCTAGACCACTTGATTGGGCATGCTTGTCATTTGTACAAGAGGTCCCTTTGTGATAGGATTGATGAATGTTCGGACTAATTTCTTTATAAAGAATGACTGTTGATATTTTTAATTGGTTTGATTGGGGTTCCATGTTGTACTGAAGGTTATTTCACTCATGTGACGGTGTGCCAGCCCAATAGGTGGAGGAAACCAACACGAAATCACTGATAACAAGCATAGACAATCACAGGACATCATATAAAAACATGACTTTTAACTGGAATTTACTCCACATTTCAGTATCTGTCAATACATCTTGCCTCACATCAATCAAGGCCCAGCTCAACACCACCAGTCAATCCCCATAGCAACATATATAAATAGGAGATTGTTTCTTGCACAGTTAGCTAACATTTAAACATTAAGCCTAAGTTTGGACCTTGGTCTATCCATTAACACAAGCCATAGAAACCATTGCCTCCCCACCATTATAGGACTAACACAGACTGACATGTTAGTGAACAGGTTATCCTATTGATTTTTCCTTTGATTAGTTTGCTCATACAAAACTGAACATGCTAAACATATAAGTCATTACATATCTGTATCAACCAGAACAGTATAAACATGGAGTAGGTCGAGGGAATCTGTGATGACAAGAGTTATGACCTGTAGGTATAGGTATATTCCTAGAAACCTACTCAAACGTGATAGCGGGATACACAAAGGCTACAATGAGATCATAGGCTGACACAAAAGGACGATGTCAAAATGAATCCTTTTCAAGCAACAAAATCAAATGTAAGAATGTGAGCTACATGTACATGAAGGACAATCATAATTTTCTTGAATTCATCAACAAGTGGAGGATTAAATTCATAATAGGTATCATTTATATGTTGATAGCTAAGGGATTACCACTGTAGACAGAAGTTTGGATAGTTTTCACTATATCATCAGGTCATTTTAGATATGGTGGTCTGTTGGAGTCAAACACGGTTATTTAGACACCAAGCATGTACACAGTTAAAGCTGATAACTTTCAGGAATACTGTGTATAAAAACTTAAATATTATTCATCATAAGTTTGTTTGTTTGTTTGTTTGATTGGGGTTTAACGTCGTACTCAAGGGTATTTCACTTATATGACGACGTGCCAG
>JAVFBX010178543.1:0-19804 GCA_034783855.1 Mopalia kennerleyi
TTTATTACCAATTTTTTTTGCCCCCCCCCCCCCCCCCCCCCCACCCTCCTTGGCCAAGGGCAACAAACAAGGATAAGCCCTGACAATCACAATGTGCAACACAAAGCTTTATGTTGCCCTTAAGACCTGATAGCACCAGGGCAACCAGCACCATGTAGTATCCCCCTAACTGACAGCCTTTGAGATAGAAAGAGATTAAATGACTGACGGCTTTAAAATGTGGTAGCTTAAGGGTGGGCTGAATAATCCAGCTAATCTCCCTAGATCACAGGACTGGTATAAGGACACACTCAATACCCTTGACCAAACAGACCACTAAAGGAAGTAATTACACTCAACAGGAAATGACCACTTTATCACATCTTAATAGTAAACATCCACATTTCAACTGGTCAAAAGCTAAGTGAATTGTAACTGGACATCATGTTTACATGTTGTAATTCAATCAAAATGTTGACCTACCCAAATAATGTTTTTGTAAGACAGTTTAAAATTTTTTAAACAAATTCACATAAATGTTTGTAATCTTTTCTATTTAAAGAACAAATTACTTGCCGTTTTTTTAATTTGAGGCTTTTGGAAAATAAAAACAGTTTATTAATTATTATACCAAAGCACAAAAAACTTGTGTTTTTCTTAATTTGATGCTTTTTTATTGCATTGGAAAACAGTTTCATTATTATGTACTGGTATTAATTGTTTAAAATGTTGGGGTTTTTTTCTGTAAAATCAAACATTTTATTGAAAAAAATTTACCCTCTCTCAAACCCATGGTACATATTCCTTGATACTTTCTGAGTGACATTTTGAAAGCTTTGTATTTGGTAAAATAATTGTAGAAGGATACCATGGACCAAAGCATACAAGCAGAGACAGTGTAACAGATGTGATCGTGAGAGTGACACAGTGCCACAGGCTCATGAAACATTACATTTATTTTGTTAAGATTAGGGCACATGTAACATGACTAAGCACAATTTATCTTCCCATCATGCATTGGTTACTACGTCCAAACACTGGGAATGACCTCTGGCCTTGATTTGCCAAGATTGATCACGAGATGGTCAAAAGGACACCCAAAGTCCTAGAGAATGAACGTGAGCCAATGTTTGGAATAAAAACCTGGTAAGAGTTCATTTAACGGCTATCTTAGTTAGCATTCAAGCAATCATGACAGCAAGTCCCCAAGCAAGAATTAAATGATTGCATTTTGCTTTCAATTAATCATGTCCAGTGAAGACATTAATCAATGCCTAATCCCAGAATTTTCCACATTACATTTTGCGATTTCCCGCGGGAACTTGTCCAGAAAGTGAATCTGTGGAACTTAATGGATAGATACAATATGTCGAAATTCTGAACAACATTTTTACTTACAAAATCAATATGGGGTCGTTACCCAAGATGAAAATTTAATTATTCATAAGATTAATCTAGAATTACGTAAAATCACTGCACACTTTTATGTCTTTACATATCAGATGCTTTAACATCATTTCCTTTTTTTTTGTTTTAATCATGGGGTAATTTGACTTTCTCAGAAATTGTATATCATTTTTTGGAAACAGTCTAAAGTTCATATAAAGCATTTGTGTATTACTAGTTATATACCTGTAAGATGTAGTGATATTTAGAAGCTTGTATCAATAATAGGCCATTATTAATGTGTTATTACCCTGATCAATTACAGGTGTAGCCACAGCTTGTCAGAAAAAGTGTTCAACACAATTATACAATTTCTGGATAACCACTCCTGGTTTTGTGATAGAACAACAAAACAAGAAGTGGTTATCCATAAATTGTATAATTATGTTACCCCACTTCTAAATGTCGTTAAAAACTTATAAAGCGTTAAACATTCTTCATTTAAACCATTTCCTGTTTTGTTTACTTGATTGGGGTTTGATGTAATACTCAAGGGTATTTCATTTATGTGATGACAGATTGTCCAAATCTTGGTTTATCTGACCAACAGTAGCCCTGTAACAAGCTTACCAGTGAGCCCCGGAATGGGCGCACTTGTGCTTGTAAGAAAAAGCAATTGGAAACAGTTTTGTTAGTGAAATCTTACCTCTTCGACAACTTCTTGATTTGTTTTAGGTGCTGTCGGGGACTTTGGCGTTGTGGGAATCTGAAGCGAAAAAAAGAGCAATACTTTAAAGCTTAAGTCTTTTCATGACAGAAAGCATGGAATTTTTTAACTTTTAAATTAAAACAAGAGATATATAGATTAAGGATGTCACAAGATACTTAAAGAATGGGATAGCATAAATCTAGGAGGGAGTTTAATGACCGTTGCTTATTATGATAATCAATCCCATTTTTGTTGAGGAAGACACTTTGGTATTTGGTAATGTGTCATAAGAAGCTATTCTAAGACCTTTCTAGCCTTAGAGCCTTGTTTTTGTCAAAGAATGAAAGAGTTCTGAATTTATGACAGGCTATGTCCGTTTTTATTCATTATTGAAGCGCGACCTTAGACAACACAAAGACCCTTTTAGTATGATCACATAAAGATGCTATGAAATGGCCAGAAGCTAGCCTTTGGTTTCCTAGTCGGACAGACTGTTAATGTAATAACAGCTAAGAGGATAGTATAATGCCAGTGAATCTGATTTTGAGATATTAAATATCAGAGGAATAATCCATCTTACACAAAATGGCAAGAAAAAAGAAATAGAATAAAGTACATATAAAAATCTTATTTTTCCCAGATTAATTTGAATGTGAATGTAAATGAAAATGAAATAATCTTAAAAAGAAACATTTACGTTGAAGACACAATTTTATCAAATCCATTCAGATATCTGAAGCAGTTTAACAAATAAAGAATTAAGTGTTAGTAACCTTGTTTATTTAGATTTTTATGTAGAAAAGTATAGTTTTCATCAAACGAAGGATTCAGAAAGGTAACAGGGCCCCATTAGCATGCCACAGAACAGCAAATAAACACTGGCCCGGACAGAACAAAAGTGAACAAACAGTAGTGACCACAGCGAGGAGGATCACAGTGCAGGTTGGACAAGTGAAAATATAGATGCTAGGGTTCATTTATCAACAAAAACTGGTGGAAGATTTAGAGTCACTGATGGGTAAATAAATTCCACCTATTTATAAAGACTGATTTGTTAGCACTGTAAACAAAAATAAATATATTTTCGACAGGTGCTTGTGTAGTAGCCAAATTATGTTAGCTTTTACAAAAATAAAGATGTTATATAACTTTGTAAAATGTAACAATTGTAAAATGTAACGATAGCATAACTGATTACAAGACGTGCCATACAATAATGTTGAGTACTGATTCGGATTACAAGCAGTAATATAAGGTAGTGTTGAAACGGAAATCAGTGATTTAACAGTGCATGGCATAATAATAATAATAATAATGAAGGTGATAGCTGGAAAATATAACATTATGGCTCTGATAAAAGAGAAGCAATGTGCTATGCAATGTTATTAAAATGCTAGTGTTGAATAACGATAATAAACTGGTGTGTATTTATGATGACAGAAATAAATATACAGCATGTAAGACAGTTTGTTTGATTGGGGTTTAACGTCGTACTCAAGGATGTTTCATTTATATGACCACATGCCAGCCCAATGGGTGAAAGAAACCACCCTTGACACCACTGGCAACAAACAAAGATAGGACAGGACAGGACAAATACAGGACTATAACAGGACGCATTACAGACACCACTAACAGATCGTCTTCCTGTTCCCCATGAGCTCTGAAAGCACCAGGGCAACATGAAGCTCCCTCCAACCACCCGCCGATCACAGGATGAAGCAGGTCAGGTCAGCTTCATGTTGCCCCTTAGCTCTGGGACAAGAGAGAGCTCCCTCCAATCCCTCTGTGAGAAAATATGAAGTGATCACAAGGGCTTAGGCAGACACCCGTCCAAGTGGACACCCTGAAGTGAGCAATTGCCTGATTTGGACACCCTGTTTCCAGAGACTTTAACATGCAAGAGATAGGAAAATTGGACACCCAGTTATTTGAAAAGTGAAGCAAAATGACCATTTTGGACACCATACTTTTGATTTCTGGCGAAGCCCCTGGGTGTATGTCTTTAATAGGTCTCACTGCCAGATTAAGGCATCAGTTAATATTCCTCCACTGTTAAGTAAAGGCAGTATGGCTATCCTATTAACCTACAACCCAAGTAAGAGGGCCAGTATTTTGTACAGCAAAGTGACAATAAAAAAAAATATACCAAAAAGGCTTGTTGGGACAATAGTGCAAACTTAAGTCACCTTATTCTTTAATAGACATAAACAGTTAATTAGTAAACGAGCAAGTCAACTACACATAGTTTGATAACATGCACACACACATTAATACCTGGCATAATTGTAATTATTGTGTTTACAGCAACCCTGTCACCCCTGTATAGTATGGAGATTAGCTGACAGTAATCTTATAGCGGTATCTGTGACGCACACTGAAAGAAAACCCCACTTACAACAATTATCAACCCAGGGACTAATTAGTATTATTGTTGGGATAGAATTGTCCCAGCCATCTATTGAATCATCATGGCCTGGTGTGATGAGCCTTATGGTTATGTACAGGTGTGTTCAATTTCAAACATCACTATAATGGGTGTCAGGAACTTCACAATCAGGTTCTCAATAGCACTTAAAAGAAAAACTTTCTGTTCACTGTGGTTATACAATACTAATAGAATGATAAATGAAACAGCTTTTCAAGCAGACGGGTCCGGCCCCTATTCCTTTCAACTGATTGAAACCCCTAGCAGGACCTCATGTGTCTAGCCACTATTGACTAATACATAGTGTCAATGGTACTAAGACCTGGCTAGGACTTCCAGGTAAAACTGATCAATATTCATAGTGACTGGGCTGGCAATGACAGGTCAGCATACCTGTATCAGGTGAGCTGTCCACATAATACACGTTATGAACAATTAATAACATCACCAGTCCAAGCAACTTCAAACTTTGGCTATAGTGTACCAGGTATACTGAGCTAAACTCCAGCTAACTTGTAACAGGCACTGTCAGATAGTGCTGCTGATATTGGGATAGACACTCACCTGGTTTCTTGAACCCAGAATATGACAGTCACACAATACACTGGGCAAATACAATTTTCAGAGGCTACATACATCTTTATCAACCCATTCATTAACTAGTATTACTCTCATACTTATAATGGGCTTGTCCCCTGAATAATGGAGAAACTATTCCCAGGGTTTGAAGAAATACAAAATCTTTGAGACATTTACTCAAAGAGAATAAAGCTGTTGATTTCACCAGTTAATCTTATATAATACCTGTTTTGTTTAACTGGGGTTCAGCTTCACACTCAAGACTATTTCATGTACTTGTTGATGGATTGTATATTAAATACTCTCCTTACTGAGAGAGATACAGCTCTAACATGGTGGGATGCAAGGGCTTAAGCAGAGGGCTGTCCACCCGTCCTTTGGACACCATGTGACCCTGAATTGAACAATTGCCTCATTTGGACACCCTGTTTTAAGAAACTTTAACTAGCAAGTTATTGGGAAACTGAAAAATTGGACACCAAGTTACTTAAAAAGTGAAGCAATATGACCATTTTGGATACCATACTTTTGATTTCTGGTGGGGCGTTATCTAATAGCTGATTAAGTTTAATCTGTTTGAGCAACTGTCCACTGGTTGATCACTGAGTTAAGGGACAACATTAAGCCGCCAGCTTTATTTTGTCTCTTGTAATTGTCTTGTCTTTGTATCTTGCCAATGACTCCTTAGGTGATTTCCTTAACCCCTTGGGCTGGCACTCGGTCATATGAGTGAAATAATCTTTAGTATGGCAGGAAACCCCAATCAAACAAACAACCATATCAAGTCATCTTCTTTCGAGGAATTAACAATTTCGTACATAATATGGCCACTTTAAAAGTTATTTTAAGAACTTAGATATGGTTCCTGGGAAACAAATTTATGTTTTCTGAGAAATCCTGCTGTTTTCTAACTGAAAAATGTTTAATCTGTCTTCCAGGAACCATTTCTAACTCCTTAAAATAACTTTTAAAGTAGCCATAATATGGAGGAAATTGGAGGTGATTTAGGGTATAGGTTACTCATAATACCTCATTTAGAAATTTCTGGTCCATGGTATGATTCATTACTTCTAAGCTAATCAACATCCCTAATCCAGTGGGATTTGGCTTCAGAAATGTTCATACCTGGATGAAAACAGTCATGATCGTATTGCCGCTAGCCTATGTAGCTCTGTTGGTTACACCGTGGTTCAAATCTGGCTGGAGGCAAACATTTCTTTCTGTACATTTTAAAAAGAATGCATTCAATTGTTTAATGCTGGACTGAAGTGAAATAATCTTTGATAATTCTATCAGTGTGATTAAATGAAATGGCAAATTATCTGGGTTTTTTTAGGCTATTCTAATACAAGCATAACTGAATGATACAAAAGAGCGTTCCATCGAACAAGTAGGGCTAATGAGATTTCTTTCATTAAAATGAAATGTTCCCAATAGCCCTATATTCAGTTTGATGTAATACATCCAGTCAATATAAGTAAGAGAAGTAGTAAATATTTGAAGACAAGCTGTCACCGCTATACATGTGAAGAGATTGAATTCTCCAGACACAATTGTAAAAGCTATTGTGGTATGGTGTAAAGAGCTATCTTAGATTGTCGGTAGGCGGCAGAGTTGTTGTCTCTGCAGTGTAAGGGAGAGACAGAGAGCAAGCATGTAGAATTGTATCTAAGTGGGAAGTATTGGTTGAGAGAGTATTATGTTGAGTTGGGTTAATTTGCTGCACGGTGACCTGGTTTTAACTTTGACAGATGTCTAGAGGCTATACACTTGGTTGCAGATGGTCCTTTGTCAGGCTTCACCAGCATGTCTAACACAGACAGTGGGCTGGCTGCCCCTATAGGCCTAAACCCAACCAGCTATTCTATTGGTCAGCCCAATGAACTAGGACAGCTGGAATCATTAGACTGGCCTGACCTGACCAGGATGTGGGTGGGGCTTACAAACAGCCTGATCTCTGGCCTGCCTGACACACACTGCCTATCACAGCAAAAATGTGACTGCCTGCTTTAAGTCCGGCCCCTTTACTGCTTCACCTTCATACAAAACACTGCTTGCATTCACCTGGTCTTATGCAGCTAGCCAGTGGCGATAAGGTTTGGTCAGTTACAATGCAAGTCCCTCCTTCCTTCTTATTCTCACACCCGGGCACACCTTTAACCCCCAACCCTAGGGCCTATTGAATCCTTGCCCAATCTGACTTTAACCGAATTCATCAATTTGCGGCGTAAATTTAACGTGATCAGTGTTCAAGAGTACATCATTTGAGTTCTGAAGATGTATATGTCCAGACTCACACTGAACACTTGTGAAAAGACTTGTGTTTTCAAAACTAGAGAGCTTGTTAGGTCTGTGGTTACAAAGCCAGATGATTGAATCATCTGTTATATGATAATATTTGTCCTCCTGCACTGTGAGGGTTTCATGGATGAGAATTTACCTCCATGTGAAGCTTTTTCCAGACACATCAAAACAAACAGACCCTCATGGACAGTGGAGAAGAGGTGATAAAAAAGACAACTGTTTCTGTCTGGATACGCACTGTGTCATCCATTGGACTTTATATACATATTTGCAATTTCCCCACATGTACTTGACATGGAATCTTATAAACTGCTTCTTTAGTATTAGGACATTGACTTCAGTTGAACCAAAATGTTTTGTGTTTTACGTTGGAAAATGGAACCTCTCACTCTACTCAACTGGGTTGTGGTCTTTGCCGTGTTGCGGTGTTATATGACCAGATAGTGAAAACATCGGTCAGTTTTCAAAGAAAAAAAAGATAAATACTGTATGAATACGAAATGGAAAAGTGTGGTAGCCTATCACCATTACGGTGCCACACTAAGATACTCACCTGTGACGCAGTTGCGGATATGTGTGACAAGAGCCATCATGTGATGCATCAATTAAAATCAGGTAGTGTAATAAATTATTAATTGGGACATTGTTACGCAATTATCACTGTACTGTTTTAGTTTCAGATATGAAAGGCACTAGCACAACCATGTAAATCTAAAATGACAATTGAATATAAAAGGAACAATAATGAATATAAAATTAATTGATAAAAATTCTGGAGAAGATTCATGATACACCTTTATGACTTTTTTGTGCACATGATTTTTAAATCAAAATAAAATTGCCTTCAGTTGCATTTTTTTTTTTAATGATCATAAACAGATTTTCAAAATCTTACAGACATAATAAAAATGTTGATTTTTTTTATTGGAACTTCTTCTCAGTTTGCCACCATATCAAACCATCATCTTATTTGATATATTATGTAAATTGAGCATTGTGCTAATCTATGTGTAGGTATCAATGACATATTCAAGTTTGATAATATCTAAAGCATGCATTAGCTTAGTGTCTGATCATAGCGAACCATGAAATGGAGTGAAGTCAGCTGGAAAGCATGACTATAAACGTCGATGCTGTAACATAAGCATACCTCATACATGTACTTCACAAAATGATAGTCTATAACTCTTTTCACATTCTAGTTGACTTGAATTCTTCAATACAAGGAAAGAAAAAAATATGAATGGCTGTGCATTGAAAAAAACTGCCAATGAAGGAAAATATTTCTTCCAACCAGCCAAATGCATAAGATTTCAAAGCTGTCTTAGTGTGGTTATGTTTTATTGTTAAAAAATGCATCACATACTTGAAAGTGAAATAACCTTTAACAGATTGGTAAAAATCAATCAAACACGTGATCAATCAATCAATCTATCAAGCAGTTAACTCAACTAAGCTGTATTTTTGTTTGTTAAGGAAAGCTTATGCAGCTTTTTTTTTTCAAATTTTTCCCTGGAGAATCTGAATTTTTCCCTGCAATGGCTTTATCATATATTTCCTGTTTTACGCCAAACATGTAGCGCTGAAGTAGAGAAGCCAATGGTGTGTTCCATTCTACATTAAGTAAATGGCTCCTGTAGGATTTCTGAGTCTACATTGCACTGTGTCAGGTTACTATTCCCCTTTAATTATGTCATACGAAACATCAATATCGCATTTAACACCATCAACTATTTATATATTACTCAACGATGAGAGCTAATCCATCATAGGGCTACATTTACAGGATAGCTAAAGGAAATCTGTAATGTGAACCATTGTCTAAACTTTCAAGGCCTTTGACAGAATCTGAGAAGTGATGTAATCCAAGATGGCACAGAACCAAAAGCCATGCACTCACCTATTCTCAATGTTTGCCACTGAAAACTTAATTTACCTGTCCATATACATCCCTCTCGATAAGACAATGTTTCTGTGCATGTGTCAGTTGAATGCCTAAGCAGGCCTGTGCTCTAATCTTTTCCGGCATAAACTTAAAATCGGTCCTCTAAAATTTTGTGAGATAACCTTACATTTGCTGCTACTTTGCAGATTTTTTATATACATAAATGTGCAGTTATGCAAACTAAGGGCAAAATTGCTTTATTCTTCAAACCTGCAAAATCTTAATTTAGATGAACACTGCAAACAATTTGGGAAACTTATAAATCGCTCCTCCCAAAATCAGATTACATAACCATGGGAAGACCCTGTTCAGTTCATTCTCCCCAACAGCAAGGTCCTGCTAAACAGAGTCAAATGGGATTTTAACATGGACCCTTCTGACATTTTGTTTGATTAGACTTTAACGTCATACTCAAGGGTATATCACTTCAATGATGGGAGAATATCCACTTCCTGCTCTGCCTTAATTTAACATGGATAAAGTCTGAGGGGAAACTTTGGAAGACCTACCGCTGGGATTCTCACTCAGTCACCAATCTCATATACATGAGGTTAATTGGGGGACTTATACCTATGTCACAGAGCAATACTTTGAAGGAGGATCAGAAGTCAGACATGCTAACCACGGAAGGCCACAGACCCAAAACATTTAGGACTATAGGCCAAAAACTTTATTACTAGAGTTACTGAGGCTCTCGAAAGAATGTGGCGTGGATTCTTACGTTTCTTGTTAAGAACCACAAATCATGTTTTCTTTACAAACATTGTGAGGGATGTCAAAGTATGACCTGTTGCTTATTGTGTTGTAACAAGATTGCTTTTTATACAAGTAAACTGATGCATGTATGTAGGTGAGTGCTATGTCGACACATTTCCTGTAACGTAAGGCTATTGTGCTGTCTTGTATAATATTAACAAGCATAGAGGTTTGGGGGAAGCTTCCTCGCCATGTCCTGGCATGTCACATACGAGTGAAATAACCTGAGGGTATTACAGAAAACATAACAATCAGATAAAAAGGGAAGTTGGATGACGTGCTAAATGTTACAGTAGATCACTTTTATAACTAAAACTTTGGAAGCAATTTATCTGGAAGGGAAATGCAGAGCACCTGTGAATTCTTTAAAAAATTATTAGATTTATAAGAATCGCCAACCATGGACTATTTCTCTGACTTAACAGTAAGCTTCTTTTCTTACACCATTTTGGATCACAAGTTCAATTTTTTTTACAATATAAAAGCAGTCTCATTTTTACATGTTTTTTCTTCACGGTCTGTCGATTCTTTGGACAATAAAGTGAAGTCACTACTTAAATGTTTAAGGGGTGTTAACTGTGCAATCTCTTGTGCTGCATTATTACTGGTGTGATGTCTCACTATTACCGTTAAGAGGGAGCGCCCTTTTGTCCAAGTTCTCTCAAAGCTAAGGGGCATACAGAAGCTGAGCTGTTGTCCTGTGATTGTCCTATATTTGTGTTGGTCTTTGTATTACTTCCTATGACTGTCCTGTATTTGTCCTGCCTTGTTGTTGTTTGTTGCCAGTGATGAGAGGGTGTTTTCCTTCACCCATTGGGCTGGCACACATTCATGTGAGTGAAATAACATTAAGTACAGCATTAAACCCCAATCAATCGAACAAACATTATACACCATTGCATAATATTTAACACCAACTCATCAATCAATTTGGTCACATTACAACCACATCACAAACAGATCGGCTTGGTGTAGCTCTTTAGTTCTGAGAGCACCAGGGCAACAAGAAGCTAGCTCTAAACAGGCCTCCGATTTCAACAAGAGCTTGAGTCAACCAACAATTGTTTCTCGCATTCTTGAGTTTTCTTGTCATATCGTGCAATCATATCAGTGTTGTGAAGCCCTTTAGCTCTGAGAGCACCAGGGCAACAAGAAGCTACCTCTAAACAGACCTCTGATTACAACAAGAGCTTGAGTCAACCAACAATTGTTTCTCACATCCTTGAGTTACCTTGAGTTTTCTTGTCAGATCATGCAAACAGATCAGCGCTGTGTTACCCTTTGGCTTTGAGACATTACTTCCCAACAACCCTCTGAGTAAGGGCTTGTCTCAACCAAAGACTATTTCTCAAGTTCTTGAGTTTTCTTTATATAAATATCACGAAACCCCATGCATTTCCTGGACAATTTTCACATGTTAACTCAAACTTGCTTACCATTATTAATTTATCAAACATTTGCTTTCTGATAAATGCATGAGTGACTATGTTAAGTTGTTCCTGCTTAGTGAACTGAAAACAATTGTAGGCGATGTTGTGGTAGTGTTTGTGAAACAACAGTTCATAATTTAAAAACTACTATAAGCATGGCGTTATACACTCACTTAGTCAGTCAAATAGTTTGTAAAATCAGGTACATTAATCATTATGCAAAGAAATAATATGATATGATAGCACCTTGAATGTATTAAGTTAATCTATATGTCTGTTTACTTTCATAATGAAACTTCTAAATGACCAAAAACTGCATATTACACGTAATCTGTAATAGAGCACTTTTTAAAACTTCTAAAACTTCACGTATTTGCTACCCATTTAGACAATTTTTAAGTAGAGTTCATGTAATGTACAGTTTTTTTAGTAATGTACCTTTTTTGTTGGGAATGAATAAGCATTCACTGAGTAGACGCTTGGATGATTATTGTTAATTTTTTTTCAACAATTTTAAATAAAGAGTGTCCTTAATTAGTCTTCATAGTCGTGTAGCTTCCTGCCCAATTAAGAGGAGAATAAAAGTAGGTATCTGGAGCCGAATGACCTGTCCAATCACACGCCCAGTTGACTCCGCCTGTATTTCACTTTTACCCGGGGCGATTTTACTTGCTTCATTTCCTCTTTTCGAAGCTTTTCAGAAAGTGTCGCTATAGCAACTGATAGATAGTATTCATACTTTTTTCTTTTGTGATGTAAGAAAGCCACATGTAGGCTGGTTTAAACATCCAAAGAAATATCTATCCATCGAACTATTATATTAGTAGATAATATTTATAGCGTTACATGACAATACATTCACATATCAGGTGATACGGAGTGTAAGGAGAAAAATGCTGCCAGTAAAACAAGATAAAACGGAATAATGATATGGAATGTGCCATTAGTTTGTTCGCTCTTTTATTTTTTGCTCGTTTATTCATTCATCTATTTTGCTCACGTCTGGACAATGGTGCACAGCAGCAGCCGTGCATCCATAATTCTGGTGAAAATCTGTGTAATGTTAAGTAAATTAGCCTATGTGAGAAGTTTTGACTTGTTCTGTTTAAGGGAAATTTTACATGTGTTTCAGGGAATATTTTACTGATACGCTCATGTGTCCTTTGTTATTCACTGGTACATGTAGGTTTGATGGATCATTTGTTCATTATCTCTCCCCCTCCCCCCCTCACATGGTGCTTTATAGATGTATATACAGTCATCTTAAGAAAATTTGTCAGCTGCGGCCATTTTGAAATAGGTGGAAATAAATTACCCATAGTGCCATTGTCAGTACCCATAGTCGGTTCAGTTTGTGAGATCTTCTGCTTGGTGGTAGTATGTGCTTTAAGGCGGCAAGTTAACTTCACTAAGCACTGGAGGAGCAGTAAGTTTTGAACTGAGCAAGCACTTCACATTTGATAGTTCTTTTACTAAGTCTATGTATTGTTTAGTACACTGGCATGTATTGTGGAGTATACTAGCATCTTTAAAGAATCATTGTCAACCAACAATCCAATCAATCTATCAGGTTTTTTCTAAAGGATTTTATGGGAGACTGTATAATCTTAATGAAACATAATTTTTTTTGTTCTTACAAAAAGTACATGTAGTAAATAGTAAGACATACATGTAAGTCAAGGTATGATTTTATATATGGGTACATTTGTTTGAATATTGAGCCGAAATGTTGTCTCATCATATATACAGATTTAAAAACCTTTTCTTTTACATATTCTTTTTGTTTACCAAGACTACCATTGGAAAGAATATCATAACGCTTGAAAATTCTCATTTTATGTGTTTATCTATTATATTTGCCCATCTGTGATTTTTCATTCATGGCAAATTTTGGTCAAATGACTCGAAGGCCAGGTTTACAGCGACAGGGATTGAGGAAAGACATCAATAATTTACAGGTTTTGATTGGGCTAGGATGGGATGAATGAGATAAAACATATATCACTCCCCTGGTCCCTCATTGTGCACAGGCTACTTCGGGTTTTGCTCAGGAGCACTAGATTTTGGAATTGAACTAACAATATAATTTTGATTTAATTTTAAATTTTAGAAAGCTTCTTTCCAACTTTAATGAATTGGCCAAATCCATTCTATACTCATGTTAAAGGTGTTTGTAAATGTGTGACTTATAATAAAAAGAAAATATTTACATGTATATTAATGACTAATTTCATTTTTTTTTTTTAAATTTCATTTCAGTAGAAGATGAATTTGATCTAATCGTGTGTGGAGATTGCCAGACGAATTTCCCTCTCCAAGACATCGTAAAGTTTATTCAGCACAAAGTGCACAAATGTAACAAGGAGAATGTGGAGGTGCCGGAGGGATCTGGGGTGGAGAGTGATCACGATGATTCTGACGCTACAGAGGAAGAATTGTCCGTGATCAGCTCACGAACACCCAGCATCACGGCCCCCATCGTCAGGAAAGAGAGCACCGACCTCCAGTCTGTAAACCGGCTCCTCGAGCCGATGAGGGAGCGGATGAGCCTTGATAATATAGAATACAAAGAATCAACAAAAGCCGATGAGGATGTCAAAAAGGACCGGGTCCCGCCGGAGCCAGATAAATCTCTGCTTAGACCTAAGCATGTGGATGCCGAATCCAACACCACAAATTCAGGTAAGTTGGAATAACTCTTCAGTTATTGCTCAGGATTTGACAGCCTTGGACCAGTAAAGATTATTTTCAGACAAATTCCTTCAGCATATGATTATTTAAAATAAATACAGAAATATAGTTGCCCTCAAATTATGCCTAAACACAAATCTGAGGACAATGTTTTAATCTCAACAGTGCTGTCTTTAGTGGACACTAGAGGAAGATTAATTTTTAATCATATGTTACTATTGTGTTATTGTCCATTTTTGTTGGAACATTGTCATATTAGAGAAATATACCCCCTTGAGTATGGTTTAAAGCACCCATCATTGCAAATCCTATGGGCAGGGACATTTGAAAAGTGGTGAAAGCAGATTGACTCTCTGTGTTGTTTATGGCCCGCGGCCGTGGCATATTGGTTAGTGATTGCGCTTTCTAACACCTACTTTGATGTACTGTTCACAGCATCCATTCCGTCTGTCCATTCTCAGGTATATGAGTGAGTTACAAAATGTGGCTCCGGCAATTGCGGGGGTGGTTTTTACAAGGTTTTCTCCCAATTTTCCACCATAATAGGGCAAGGAACAGTGTGAAGTGGACAATCCGTCATCATATAAGTGAAATACCCTTGAATACCACATTAAACCCCAAACAAACAAACTCTGTGTTGTTTACAATGATATTCTGGCAGAGACTGTTTGAAAACAGGTACATTTATTTGATTGGTCTACGTGGTTTCACTTTCAAATTCATCTCTGTGTGACTGCCTTGATAGAGTAAGCGAGACTAGGCGTGGAGCTTTCAACCTTGCCCAGAGAAGATGCCTCCCACCTGGTTATAATTAAATGTAAACCTCTATCACATAATTTATCTCAGATATCAAATTTAATATTTTGGGTGAATATTGATAGATAAAATTTCAAATTCAGCATTTTGAGTTGTGACAGATATCCAAAGTTTGGAATTTAATATTTTCAGAAATTTTTAATTTTGTTTGCCATTCTAGTTTATAGCAAAAATAAAGAAAAAATACCCAAAGCTTGTTAAACTTACAGTTCTAACTGTGATATTTGATTTCTTGCTCATTTTGCTGACAGTTAAGTAGTTTTGGTCAATTCCTTCCTATGGCTGTCATTTGTTGAACATGTCACAGAACTGCTTGTCTTGAATCATAGGAATTTGCAGTTGAGTGTTGATTAAACATACACTGACTAATACCCCTGTAGCAAGATGTTTAACGGAGATCCCCTGAGCAATAGTTTAATGGAACTGACAGATTCTAACTCTAGTACAGACTTACAAGAGTTCCTTATTGATTGTCTTGCTAAGGTTACATCAATGTTGTTTCTTGGGATTGGGAATTGTAACAAGGCTACTCCAGTAGTTTGTTGATCTTCTTACGCAAATACCGAGAGACGTAATTACTTAGGTCTTCAAGGCTGCAGGTTTTCTGAGAGTCGGTCTTCACCTAATTGGTTTGTTACTACAGTTTGGCTATCTGGAAAATACTCAAATAATTTGTGTTTTTTTTTTTAAAATATGATCAACACGTCACTGTCTGGTGAACATAAGTTTCATGTCTGGATGGTGAAATATTGGGGAACTGAGACATTGTTAGTCAAAATATAGGCCCATATTTTGTAAATCACCCCATCGATACATGAAAACTATAAGCTAAGAAATTCTAACAAACGTCCCTGGTCCAATCACCATCATCCAACATTCAGCTCGCTCCAGTAATGATTGATCCATTGATATACAATAGCCTAGATCCACCATGGCTCTTTCTGATGCACCATTGTCCTCAACTGATCCAAAGTGTACCTTCAGTACTGCTATGTTCTGGCGAACGAATGACCAGCTTTGACTACAGGTTACCTAAACATATTTCAGGCAATCCTATGGTGTTCCCTTTACTTAACATTGATTCACAATAAAAGACTAAAAAATATGTTAAAACTCGCTCTCATTCCCCACTCTCTTGAGAGGCATTAGATACAATTATCTTTACAGTATTATTACCATGTATTTACATTGCATATCCCACCTGTGGGGGTACCATAGCAGAAGTACCGAGACCTAAACGAGTTCCTATTTGATGACTACCTGCTAAATCGCAGCTGTGCTCTGACCAACTGTCCCCCAAGAGTTGGATATTTGTTCTTCAAAGATTTTCAATTCAAACTTCTAGGAGATTTACAGTCTCTGGTAAACAAGTTTGGCACTAACCAGTCCCTATAGTTACTGTACCTTATTGTAAAGTGTCACTTTGATTGCCAGTCTTGTGCAGATTCTGAAAGACTTCCCCATCATCCTCTAAGCATTGTTAGAACGGTGTGAGAGTGACGTTAAACATTAACATGACACTAACTTACACAAATAGACTTATCCAAAATCTTGTAATGTCTCAGTCCTGTGCGAGTGATTGAGTTGCAGTGGTCGTCCAGGGAACCGCAATCTCTTGTCTAGAAGTACATTGGCTTTTCTGCCACAAGATGGCTTCGAGGAAGGAGAGTGTGTTTAATTTTCAAAATTGGTTTAAGACATCTCGGCAGGCTTGAGAGATGAGTATTATCAGTTCAGATAGGAGAGAATTATCTCAGGCTTTCCTCCAAGGCAGCCACCAAAAAATTCCTGATAATCTTTTTCCTTCTTTCTCACCATTTTTTTCCTGTGGTAACTCATTGAGCTGTAGATCTATTCTCAGTCGGTTCAGAGTGACAAGGGACTGGAAAGATGCGGGCTTCAATTTCCCCCTCTTGGGTCCATTCTCCGGAGGAAAAATTAAATTCACCGGTCTGGTGTCCAATTTCACGCAGTTATATGACGTCTACATTTCTTACATCCAATAGGCAGAATGTTATACTGGAGAAAGACTGCTGCCAAGCTAAGCTTACTGTCTATTAGAAAAAGCTCAGAGCTACTGGCCATAGGCTAAAACGACTTTGCTCATCTATTACAGCGGCCAATTGCGATGGTTTAAAAAATGGGTAGCAGCAGAATATGATCATGTCAAACTAAAACTGACTCCAGAGAATACTCCAGAAAGTAATTGTAAACCAAATGTCACCCAAGAACAATCAGACTAGTTCTGCAGTTCTAATGTCAAGATGTTTCTTTTGGTGTAAGCATTCAAATTACCATACCATTCACAAACTTCTGATCAGCTTATTATCCCACGTACAACCTGGGTCATAATCAGCAATTTTAATGGGCAATCTCAGATAAATACTGTTAAAATAACCCTGAACTATGGCCAAGAGCAGTATGCTGCATGTTAACTAGAAAGGAACGGCTTTTTAGACCCTTTATATTAAACCTTCCCCATATTGTAGTGTTGGCAATGCTGCCTTTACTTAGCACAGAAGGAAAATCAACTTACCAATATATTCGAAATGCTTCACATCTTGGTTATGCTAGCATCAATTATTGTTGGACTACATCGCCATCATATAAGTGAAATACCCTTAAGCTTGGCGTAAAACACCAATCAATCAATCTTCATTGTGGGAATTACCCCTGCACTGTATATATAACTCAATATATCAATCAATGAAAAGATTCTAAAATAAGTTTTGTTCACGTTTAAAAGTCTTGTAACATAGCCAGTAAAGAATGTTACTCATGGAAAGTTTTGATAAATATCTCTGAATTGTGATCAGTCATTAAATAATCTGCCATTAAAGTTAATCTGTTACATGGATATAAACACCAATCAAATGATCGATCAATTAAACCTGATAATGTTATTATAAGTCAAATGAATGGACCAATTAGATTCTTGCACAAAGTGTTTAAGTAGGAGTAATTCTTTATCCTGATATGAAATATCAAATGTTGTAATCAAGATGTGATAACCTGAGTAGTGTCATGGTCATTGTCTGTTTCGGTGCACTGACCGTCAATTTACGGTTATCTTGTTCAGGCTAATCTAGATCAAAGTTTCTGGTAGTTAAGCCTTCTGTAATGGATGTGTCATTTTATACTGTTTATTGTGTATATCAGTATAATACTGAACATACATGGTGTGTATTTGTTTTGCTGGTAATTGTTTACCCATGTTGCCAAGTGGCCATAAGTATTTTCTCAGTGACTGTTTATTGTCAAAACCCACTGTTACTGTGCTTTTGGATTTTGTGTGTGTTCCGTTCATGTTTGATTTGGTTTAGATTGTTTTATGGCATATTTAAGGTTATTTCATTCATAAGAAGGCATACCAGGTGAAGGAAACTATTCCTGACACCACTGATAACAAATGACAACTCAGGTAAATCATAGGATGCAGGCACCGCAATAGATCAGCTTTGTGCTGCCCTCTGGCCCTGACAGCAACAGGGCAGTAGAAATTCTCACCAATGTTGCAGTACATGTCATCCAACTTCATCTCTTTCTTCTATTTGTACTCATCAAGATAAAAAGCAATAAAGGGGATAGTGTAACATATGATTGTTTCTCTAGTATTCATTAGTTATTCTATATGGGTCGCTCTCCCCACTAATTAGAGGGTGCTTCTATAATGCTAGAACGTGAATGTATTCTGGTTGAAGTTTTTGTCCAATATGAAGGTGTTTTGTAAACTTTAAGAAATAAACTTGAACCCTTATTAATGTCTATAGATTTTTTAGGATATGCCTCTAAAGAAAGAATAAAAGAAGACAAGTGGATGACTCAGTTGTGTCATTTTGTATTATCACAGAGGTGTTCAACAAGGTATCATCCTCTGTCCCAATCTGTTTTGTAGTCTGTGAATGACCTGGTTACATTCACAACCCGTTTTTGTATTCTACAAAATCATAGTTTAAAATAATTTCTGTTGCAGATAATACTTGTTCCATCTATAATCATGTACTTCCGTCACCTTTTCAATTGAAACATATCTGTACAGAATTGATTTTGTAATTAATATTTATCACCCCACTTTTTCAATGAAGTATTTTGTTTGATGTGGCTTTTCTTTGACAACTTTGGGTTGTCTTAAGACTTTCTTATCTTATGAAGTGTTTCCGGTGATAATTATTGGTATCCAGATCATATACATGTGAACTGTTGCCATAAGGTAGGATCAGTATTGAACTGACACAAGACATAATTGCAGTATTTTACACTTAATCTAACCCACTCTAAATACCCTCATCCTCTATATCTATTCATCCTTTCTCTTCACCTTTGTAACCTGCTCATGTTACACTCATAATAATCCTATGCATTGTTGGAGGCTTGAAGAAGAGCATTGATTTTATGTAGCTTTTAATGCTTCTCGCTCTATAATCTCTTGTGGCAAATGTCCGCTGTATTCACACAAAACAAATGGACAGATAAAGGAGCACTAGTCGAATAACAAAACAGTTCTCTGTGTGCATCTGTGAGATTGAAAGTAGGCCTACAAAGTTTTCGAATAAGGAGACAGAGTTTGTTTCTTGGAAATGATTGTATGTTACGGTTTCCTTTCTGTGGGGCAAAGGGAAGGGAGGGAGCTTCCTGTTGCCTTGGTGCTCTCAGGGCTAAGGGGCAATTTGAAGCTGATCTGTTTGTGATGTATTTGTATTGCGTCTCCTGATGATCCAGTTTTGTCCTGTCTTATTTGTTACCAGTGGTGTCAAGGAGGGGGGGAGGGGGGGGGGGGGGGG
>JAVFBX010178544.1:0-14831 GCA_034783855.1 Mopalia kennerleyi
CCAGAGGGGTGTCTCGGTCACTCTCGGTATCTTTGAGACACCCAAGAAGCCATTTGAGACACCCTGTTTCAGTCAAATTTAACAAGGGAAAGATAGGGGATCAGTAAAATGAGACGCCCTGTTTCTGTAAAAATGGTGATTTGAGACACCCTGTTCTCGATTTCTGGCTAATACTATGGGTGCAGTGGTCAAAATCCAATTTTAGAAGGGTTTTTTTTGCCTGAAGGTGCAAATTTAAACTTACTCAACTTACTTTAGCTGAATGAATTATTAAAATTAAAGCAAGTGTTTTCACTTTCAGAGGCGGACATTGGCAGAGTTTGTTTGCATGAAGTTGTAAAGATAAACCCACATGCTGAGCTTGGACCGCGTCACATTATCCAAGTCAGTCATGACAAAATAAAAAAACTTTCCACGAGATTATGGGGCATAGATTCAAAAGAGAGGAATGGACAGAACGTAACTACTGGCACCACAGAATATGGTCACTTGGTTGAGGTCACAAACCAAACCCTGACTGACTCTCCCTTTGACATTATAACAGGCCCTTTTAAACATATCCAAAGTAATTTTCTCATTGATCAGATACCTTTAAAGTACCCAGAACAGAAAATTGTGGTAAAATATAAGTCTGGTAAGAAAGGATGGTTGACTACCTTGACAAGGTTATTTACAGAAGAAGATTCACAACAAGCAACATCCACGAGTGGGAAGGACAGCGAGTTACATGAAAGAGCAAAAAAATATAAAAAGAAAAAGCAGAAGAAAGCGGTCCGTTCCAGACAGCAAAGCCATGTGGCTGATGATGATATTGCTATGCTAATTGCAAATGTAAGATGTTTCTAGATTGTACTTGAGGCATAGAAGCTCAACTGTGAAATTTTGAACTAAATGGAAAGTTTAACCCGGTCAGTGTGACATTAGGACCTGTAAAAGCCCAATTCATTTCATGTGATCCACAGATTACATGCTATTTATTCCATGGGCCTATCCGTCATGTAATATATGCGTTAATTTTTTAGTTCCGGGTTAGGGTTAATACTAAATCTAACCCTAAAATACTTACTCTTAAGCCCAACACAATCTAACCCAAAACTTAACCTAACCCTAAAACTAACCCTTAACCTGACACGGAAATTCACGTCATAGCTTACATGATGGACTGGCCATTCCATTTTGGGGTTTAAAGTTGTACTCAGGGGTATTTCACTTAAACGACGACAGATAGTCCATTTCACACTATTCCTCGCTTAAATACGGTGGGTAACTTGCCAGAAACCTCATTAAGACAACCCCCATACATGTGATTGCAAGAGCCACATGCCGTGTCCGTTATATTGACACAAGAATCTAAATTTATGACATTTGATTGGTCAGCCGCTAAAAAAGGATTTAAGTCAGTTATTATACTGTATAACTGGAATTGACGCCTACACATATGTCATTGGCTAACTATTTTAGAAATATAGTTTGACATGAATCATATTCAGAGAAATTATGTAGTTATTTTATAGCAATATAGACTGGCCAATCCCATTGGCTCATGGCAAAAGACTAACCAAAAGAAGAAAAAAAATATCATTCTCGAGACTTATCCAATTGTTGAACCTGATTAATTTTGCAAATGCAATCAAATTTATGAAGTTTGGATTTAATAGTATATAAATCGATTTTTGATGTTGCAATATGTATTACAAGAATTATTGCTAAGTTCAATCCAATTTTGTTTACAAATTCACTCAGTACCTTTTTGGTCTTGTGTTCCAGGCTGGGAATGCAGCATTGACAGTAGATGACACAGGCAAAATGAGTACTTCAAGTAAGTTTTTAAAAACTGCATTTAATGTTAAATAGATGTGCCTTGGAAGACTGCTTTGAATACATGACTGTTTCTTATCATTCATGTATTCTTATCAAAAAAAAAGGCTGCTACCACCAATAGTTTGTGTGAGATCCTGGTTGTCAGTGTGAGGAATTTGTAAACGGTGTGGGTCTTCTGTTATATGAAATGTCTTCTTGTGCATGGATGATTATCCCATAAATGAGTAGATTTCAGTGCAATCATAAAACCATGTGATATGGATGGCATATCTCCACGTGTGTGATTGATTATTCATCTTTCCCAAGCTTTGATTGGTCCTTTTCTGTTCATTGATACAATTCAAAGAATGAAAAGCTACAACCTAAACAGACTACCCTATAACTTCTAGCAGTTGGGACACTCTAATTTTGAGACAGTCCACAGAAATAGCATGTAAGACCCCTTGTGGTAAAGCCTATTTATCTGTCCCAACTTTTATTTTACAACTTGCAGATGGCGTCTGCACAGTTCCAAAACATCCATGGCTTACCTGCAGTTTGGCAATCCCAGCTCATATCAGTTACAATAATGAACATTTGCATCCGCGGATGTATTTGTGTAATATAATAACACTTCTTTCAATTTCCATCTGCCTTATGATCCATTTAAACGGTCGTGCTCTTGTACTGAAAGAGTGCAACTATGGTGGGCAAAGTGCATCATAGATCCATGTCCACTATATTACATGAGTGTTTAAAAATGACTGGGTGTTTAACCAGCCAATCAACACTTTTTTGGATACTTACAGACAGTGGAGTATTTTCTGATCTTGTTTGTGTATTTTCTATTATAATTTTCCTTTCAAATATTTGATATCTCTTTTCCTGCTATTTTTGCCAGGAAATTTAGTATTTAACCATCTAGTTATTTTAATTAGTATTTCACATGTTTTTCACACCATTTTCCCAAAACCAGGGTGTCTCATTTTACTGTTACCCTATCTTTCCCATGTTAAATTGACCAAAACTTGGTGTCTCAAATGGCTTCTTGTGTGTCTCAAAGACACCCTTCTGCCTACCACTTTGATGTCAAGTTAAGACATGTGATGTCTCTATTCTTTATGTTTTAACAATTTCACAGATGCTTGAGAATTATGAATATCTTCATTTCAGAATCTGTTAACAAGATGGTTAGTAATTGGCAAGATTATGAAACAAGGACAAAAGTTGTTGTGTATGACTCCAGCAGTGATAGTGATGAGTAAGTTAACATACTAGTATTTGTCCTTCAGATCTTGTAATACATAAAATCTTGTTTTTCTGCCAATACAAATTTGTTAAAAATAACTCATGACAAGGAAAATGTATCTTCCATCCCCAAACTGCATGGGCTCTAAAACTCCAACAGCATGATGAGTTTTTATAATATCTAGACTGAGTAAAGATGTGCCTACATCACATAAGGGCACTTTCGAGTTTGCATTTGTTCATGTGAAATGAAAATCTGTCCGATTACATTTTCATACTTACAAGTTTGGATTTTTTTCAAAAAAACTTTTAAGCATACAAATTTGGATAACGTCTATAAGTGTTAAACGGAAATGCATTTTGTTTCCAGAAGGCCTATCTTTATGAAACTTGTTAAACGCGTCCTTAACTGTAGTTGTCTTTTATCTTGGATTGTCCTATATTATTTTTGCTATGTACATAGTTCAATAGGTCTTTACATCAATGTATAATATGGTAACCAACTCAGTTACCCTGTGTTTGCATTCTTTCTTAATGTCATGTATAGGATATTTTGGCATTTGTGATTACTGTGGTTACATGTAGGGTCAATCTGTCATCCCTTGCTATAGTTCATTTTGTGAGCATATGTATGATATGTATGAAATTCATTCCACCATATAAGCAAATCTATCCTAACAAACCATGGTTAACATAATCATGATGATAAATTGTGTATAAATAAAATGGAGCAGTGTTTTTTACCAGATCCTCTTTATTCATTAAGATAAGCCAAGGGTGATGGTGACATTCCGCGATTCTCTTAGCCAGTATGGCATTGCACTTAAGGGTTATAGACTGACAGTGTTCCTTCTCTCATTAGGCTGGCCTGCTGACCTGTATATAGAACTATAAATACTAGAACTGGCTCCAGTTCAATTCAGTTAAGATCTCAGCTAAGTTTATTAAATGTCACTGACAAGTGGTTCTCCATTATTTCATCTTTAATTTCAGATCTGTGATAAGTGAAGACAAGATAGTCAGAGATGAGAATCTAGAAACTGTATTGTTAGAAAGAGAAGAAACAACCACCTGCTGGCAAAGATTCATATGTTGCTGTGGTACATCAAGTGACCGACATAGGCGTCACCAATCAATAGATGCGCCTGTTGAAGAAGTGTATGGTGGAAGGTCATTGAGAGATGATAGAGCCTCGGAAAGACTCTGGATTCCACCGACTGAGCAAGTTATTCGAATGCAACGAACGGTAAAGGTTTTAACTAACTCGTAACACAGAGACTGTTCCAAGTCCTATTACAAAGGAATGCTTTCTCAGGAAAGCAGTGGAAACAAACGTCAGTGTATGCCTGCAAATGTGGACAGACCTAGTGGGATATATCTGTTGGAATTTGGATAACACACTCATGTATGGTACAAGTATAATGAGTAAGCCACAAGACAATGGCTGTAGACTGGCAGGATTGTACCTGGACTGGAGTCCCTTAAGCATATTTATTGCCAAATAATGCCCTATTCATACATGTAAATGAATGTATTTGTCGTTTGTAACCCACTATATATACACTGTGGTGGAAACTCCTTATGAATGTTGAATGACATAAATGTTTGCATTCTAAAATACTGTAAATAAGGATATATTGTCTAATAAGCACTGAATGGATAATCTTCAGGATTGTGTGTAAAATATAACCTAAACAAATGTCTTAAAATATTGTACATGCCCAAACAAAAATGACATTAAATAGATGGTAAGGGTTTGTAAGTAACCATACAACAGGTTACAGGAAGTGATGCCAATATTATGGATGGCCTTAGTGAGTTGTTCAAAATGAGTCCTGGATTATTCAGCCGACGAAAGAGAAGATGGCTTACGTTAAGTTGCGTATCAATCGTTCTTTGAGCCAGTTTTATTTTGTCATCTGGGTCGAGTTGTTCGAATGAGTATTAGTCACTGATAGAGATAAAGCTTCAACATGGCGTCATTTTGTGTTGAAAAACGTCTCGCTATTTCATCATGTCATGTTTTAAATAACATCATAATATATCTGTATGGTATTTTGACATGTAAACTTAAGTCACAAAATATGTCTTTGGTAGAAAACTAGCTTAAGATATTCTGTCCATTAATGTATACCAAAACAGAAATCTGAAGGATTTGAATGAACATTTGATAATTTAATCCTAGCTTTCCCCATCAGAATACACTCGTACAGTATTGTGAACATCTAGTTTATATGTCCCATAAAATGATTAAAACGTGCAGTAATATATTTGAACAGGGTACCGGATTTGATTTCAAGTATGTATATATGTACAATTTGTTATACAACTCATTTTCTGTAAATTAATTACGGTCTATTTTTCTATGGATTTGTACATACACAATGTAGTAGTATAACTTAGAAACTGAGAAAAAAAAAACCTATTGTGTTAAACTATCATGAACAGTTAAATTAGAATGTAAGTAACATACTGTAGAACTATAAAAATAAGATTTTTTTCTTCTTTTTTGTTTCCTATTTATTTCATATAAGAAAAATAAATGTTTACATATTCAGAAATTTTTGTGTGCATTTATTAGACTATTCATTGTGTTTGTGCACTGTCATAGTCTGCTTTACTGGCTAGTTCAAAAAGCTTGCAACTCCTCTATGTAAAATTGTTATTGTACAGTACAAGGCTATTTGATTGAATATGCCACCATTTGTAATTAACATCTTTCCTGAAAGACAAGTCACAGTTAGTTTATATATCCATTGTGAAGTTTTTGTAAGGTGGGAATGAGGCACCACTCACATGCTTAGGTTCTCTTGATTACACAGAGAAGCCTCAGATTTAGACGGTTATGTGAAAATACTGTCTTTGAAATATGCTGCAGTTTGTTGAAAAAGTAAAAATTCTGTCTCTACTTAGCACTGGTTTGTTCGTTTGGAGTTGAACGTTGTACTCAAGGATATTTCACTTATATGAAGAGGGATTGTCCACTTCACCCTGTTCCTTGTCTTTTTACGATGGATAACATTTTAAAAACCACCCCCATGATATCCGGGGCCAGTTTGTGAGACTCACTCATATACCGGATGGTCGACAAACGAACATGATCCCATGAAAGGTAAATAAGAGTAGAATTAGGAAGCGCACAAGCTACCACTTAGCCACAGCCGCGGGCTAAGTAAGCACTGAAAAAAGATTAACTTTCCAATAATTTTATGGTTGTGCCAGTGTCAATTAAAGTTGATGCATACCGTCGTCCTATAAGTGAAATACCCTTAAGCACGGCGTAAAACACCAATAATTTAATCAATCATAAATATAGGCTACACAAACACATACCAACCTTTGATTTATACGATTGCAATATCCAAATCTAAAAAATTTAGAAGCATAACTATTGCAAAAGACACTGTATAAAGAACTCATAAAGAGCTAAAAAATATGCTAATGAAAAATCAAAAGCATGGAACCTGACCTGAAAGTTACATTGCACTGGAGTTAAAATCGCAAAAGCATCACTTCAGGACCTGATTGAAGTATAGAAGTATACATGTATAAAGTTTGTTTTAAACATGTTTTATTGATGGAGGTATAGCATATCTTAACTTTTAAATTATAAAATTGCAATATGAGAATTTGTTATTTACTGAGAGCAAAAGGCACCACTCTCGAGATAGGCTCCGGAAACAATAGTGTGGCACATCTTAATCTTTGACCTAATTTACAATATGCAAATTATGTAACTTATGTGTTGCAGAAACACAAAAAACCCAATGGCTTCAGTACTTGCTAGATGAAACTAGTACAGTGTATATTCAAATTATGTGCGAAATCACTGCAATAGTCTTGTGAATTCTTTACACTGTGCTGTAGGAGTAATCATTTAATAAGCACTGATAATACACATAGACTTCATGACAGACCGAGTGAATAACGTGTTCTGTATTATTACAATGGGAATCTCCAAATGTAGGCAAGGGAGGTAATTTAATCTTGAATTATTAGCTTTAACATCGTTATCAAAGGTATTTAACTTATGTGATGATGGGATATCCATTTCACACTGTTACTTGGTTAAATACAGTGTATAACTGAGGGGTATCCATTTCACACTGTTACTTGGTTAAATACAGTGTATAACTGAGGGGTATCCATTTCACACTGTTACTTGGATAAATACAGTGTATAACTGAGGGGTATCCATTTCACACAGTTACTCTGTTAAATACAGTGTAAAACTGAGGGGAAACCTTGTATCTTGTCTTTTAGACTGGCTTTTTATTGTGCAATTGCAACAATTTTGACATTTAACATGGCTGGTGTAGGAGACTTAGAAAGGTAATAATTGGAGTCCATTTGCATTTTGGACTGTCACAATCATATATGAGATACTATGTTTTTTTCTAATTCTTAGAGAAACAAATTCATCATGCATCCATATCAAAGACAAAATAGTTCAAAATGTAACTTAATGGAGCTGTCAATGAACTTTACAATTGAAATGGATAATTCATAAATTAAATCGTACTACATCTTTTGACATAAACTGTGTACTGCATGCAGGACACATTCCACTCTTTGACCCTGACAAAAGGTTTGTAAGGCATTTCTTACATATAACATGAGCACACAATAGTTTGTAAAGGTTTGGGTAATCGCCAGTGACCTGACAATTAACACATAGAAGAGATTGTGCTGCATTACTAACACAATCAGCCTGTACTGTGGGCTTAGCACTTTGGAATGATGGCAGGGTACCTAAAGCAGCGTACAGAGCTGCATCGAGACTTTCTGTTAGCACACTTTCATGACTTCCAGACAATTGGCTACCAGTTACTTTTGGTTTACAAGATTTCCTCTGGATTGATTTTGTCTCGCACCCAGTCTGTGTGAGTTCAAACTTTCTCTTAAACGTTCTTCCTGTGACCATTTCATTCTGGTTAACAATGGTAGCTGTAGGAGGATTTGCTAATTCCAATGGATTATGTTTATTTGCTCTACCAAGTACTCTAGGAACAGTCTTTAACTGGGAACTATGAGTCAACGCAAACTGATCTATTCTTACTTTGAGGGGAATGTTTGAAACAGGTTTTTTAAAATCGTTGAATGGCACTCCTGTGAATGGGTCAGACGGAGGTCGACCCCACATGGCCTCAGCATTTATGTGTTTATCAAGAGTCAGCTGATCAACAGTTTTACCTGAGGGTAAAGTCAGTGGAATAGTCATTATATCACAGGAGATTGGGTCAATGAAATCTTCAGGTATTGTTATCTGATTCTCTTCTATATTTTTGAAAGAAATCGTATTGTTATCTGCTGCCTTGTTACAGGACTTATAAGAATCTTGTTCGTTGAGACTTGATATAGTATTCAAGACAGTAACTGCTGGACATAAAGCTGTTTTATAAAGCTCATAAATTCTTCTTTGGATATGTCTGAAGCATGATGAACTTGGCTGTCCCCAAATTTCCAACCGCTTTAAAGCAGGTGAGCTTCTATCAACTGTGCTTACAATTCGTATTCGCACAGAACTCACTGATGTCAAGCAGGAAGATCTCGAGTGTCGGAGAATAAAACGTTTCTCTGCTGTTATAGGTTTTTGTTTAAATTCAGAAAACTGCCCATGTGCTCTGTAGAAACGGTTCTCAAAACAGACCATTACAGCTTCGGTCATACGTTCTTTACCTATCATTACAAAAACTTCATCATCAATTAAGCTTGAATTCTTGTTAACAGTCTTATCATTTCTGGTTTCACCTTGCAACCATGATGAACACGGTTTCTGAGATGTGAAAATTTCAAAACCACAAGACTTCTGTCTTCCAACAACAGGGTCAATAATAATGTTAGCTATGTTGACCTTACATGGGAACTGTATAGTCACAGAGACAGGAGGAACGATAAATCTCTCAGTGCGAAATCCTCGTTGACTTTTCCAGAAATCTTGACCGGAAACTAAGTTCTCCACGCCATAATCATCAGCACATACTTTGTCACATGTTATAACTGGTTTCAGACATGCGTGGCAGAAGTTGATCATCTCAAACTAAATTTTGACATGAAAAAAAAGAAGAAAAAACAACATATTAAAATGCAAGTTAGTACATCAAACAAACTAAATTTGTTGTGGACTCAGGAGTGACACCTGACATGCGGTCACTCAATAATAATCAGGAGATGTATTATTCACTTCGGGAAGAAATTATGTCTGAAAGTTGCATTTGCATTTTTTTTTCCTTGAAAGTAAATTTAAAGTGGAAGATATTCTTGTAACCAAAAAAAAAAGGCCTGTACACCTGAATCTATAGCATGTTACTGTATTAAGCAGTTATGAAAAAAGTGTTATCAGTGTGAGGATATCTTTCATAATCACATCAGTTTGTTTGTTTGTTTGATTGGGGTTTAATGTGTCATATTTAAGGGTATTTCAATTAAGTTATACATGTATGATGACAGATTTTCCACTTCGCACTGATGCCGGTCTAATTATGGCGGAAAACCAAGAGGAAACCTCTTTAAAAATACCCCTACAATTGCCGGAGCCACATCGTGTGACTCACTCATATATCTGAGGATCGACAGACGGACTTGAGCGCCATTGGCCATAATCACATCAGGGCCAATATGTTTCTGTCTCAATAATGACTGAAAGTCAATAGGCCTAGATATATAAATATTCATAATAATCGCCACCAAAGCAATATGACCTTTTTATGAATTGATAAAAATTAAATTGTGAATATTTATCACACAGTGGCAAGTTTAAAAGAAAGATGAACGATATGGCAGCAAAAGTTCACCATTCATGAGTTACCAGGTCAGTAACAAATTGGCCTCGACACCATGAAAAAAGACTGACGCCTGTGGTTACGGCCGTTAACAATGTTTACAAACGTAAAATAAGTAAAGGTGAAGTTAACTCCCTTTATAGAAATGCATTTTATTGCTTTTCGGCTTTAAAATTATTATTTTTAATACCATTTGATCGACCATGAACAATGCGATCACTATCAAGGTTAACGAATTCAACATATTTTACCCTTGCTCGTCTCTAGTAAGAAAACCCCTCTAAATCTTCATTCAGTCAAAGCCAAAAAATCCACTTCGATGCATCATACAGCAACAACAACGGCCGATAGATGGCACGTTGAACTAGTTTCGTCGTCCAGCCGAGATAAGATTCTGTCGTCGAACGCATACATCTTATAGTACAAGACAGCAGCCCACAAGAACACTTCTCATTTGTTAAAAGTAAATCACCTTTAATCGTGAAAAAAATGAATCATGGACACGAAAAACTGTGTTCATATAAATTTGGCACTCCACAATACACAAAGAACGTTATTTTATCATCGGAACCTTGTCTCTTGCATTCATTTCGAATCATCTTCCATTACGGTGGAGATAAGACGGCGACGGTTTAAATCATATGGTAAGGTCACACAATGTCGGTTCTAATCACAGTTGTCGCGTAATATTCATTAATTTGTTTAAATATCCAAATAAGAGTGTAATATATTTTGCACGTTCTAAAAGTTTTCTATTCTGAATATTCTGTCCTTTTTTCATTCCTCAGACAGTAGGCCTAATCACATGACAATCAAAAAAGTGACGTAAAACATAAACACGTGCAGATAATCATAAAAAAAAGTTTTTCAGCGCTGTATTTGGGCATTTTAAAGTTGGTTTATCGTCTTAAATCTATCTTTTTTTAAAATTTCGTTCTCTTCAATTCGTATTTGCCTAATGTCCCTGGTCTGTGGGAGGACACCGTTCGGAAGTCATGAAGAGTTTTGGAATCGCTTTTGAAATGGAGTTTCAAATTCATTTTTTGGTTGGAATCGACTCATTCATGTTTCAACATTCGAAATGCATATATAAGCCATACTGTCTTACAAGTTCATGTTAATAAATTATAATACTGGTAATGGGTACTATAGTATTATCCACAGTGCCATATCTGTTAGAGGCTGTCAGTTTTAATACTTTACCAGCCTGTTTTGGTCTAATCTGGGGTCAGGGCCGGGCTTAGCCAGAAATCAGAAGTAGGGTGTCCAAAATGGTCGTTATGCTTCACTTTTCAAATAACTGGATGTCCAATTTTGACAGTTTTCCTATCTCCTGCATGTTAAAGTTTCTTCAAACAGGGTGTCCAAATGAGTCGATTATTCACTTCAGGGTGTCCATTTGGACGGGTGTCTGCCTAAGCCCTTGTGACTGGGGTCCTGCCTATGATACTGTATACCGGTAGTCTATAAGATACGTACCGGTATTCACATCTAGGGTCCTGGCAAAATATCAAAAGTATAAATTTCGTGTTGTCAAGTCAGTCATTAAAGTGAAGATAAAAGGAAATTATATCAACCAACGGCATAATTCTGCCAGATTAAAATGTGATCATCTAATCTTATTTCAGAAAAATATTTCCTAACTACATGCAGTCATAACCTTTATTTTACTTAGAGTTAAAAGGGTTATTTTCAGAATCAATTCATATCAAGATTTCTGGCATGCGTTTAAACATTTATTCACATGAACTGAAGTTGGAAGCCAAACATGTGACTGTAGGATACAGGTACAGTCAGTGTACATATACATGTATTTAGAATGTTGAAACATGAATGAGTCTGTTTTGGATCTGGGTACAGTACATGTAGCTAGAAATATAGGCAAATATAATAGAATTATTAGAATTTCCACTGACAAGCTTAGTTAACATAATAGAGTAAGGTGACTACTCGGTGACTACTAATACAATTATGCATATAATTTAATTAATTTTACAAAAATCTTTGGAAATATGTTTTGCATTATCTCAAAATACATGAGAAAGCAGTGATTACACCAATACAAATAAATTATGTTTTCAGTCAACTTTTCTGAAGATTGGAAAACTGAAATGATAGTATTTTTCACCCCAAGATTTGAAAAACTCCTAAATCTCATTGAGCAGAAGTTTGTGAAGGGGAGATAACTCTTAAAGCTATGACACAGGTGCATGTTCATTATTTGTTAACTCCCATGTGGAAATTATGTTCACAAATGCTCCAATGTGAGAGAGTGTGGTTTAACACTGATCAATCATTGTGGAGTTAAAATCATTTCATTGACGCTGCAATTCATTGTAATACATTTACCATGACCTCTAAACTTGTATTATTTGTCCTTATTTATTTTTAACTTTTGGTGTTAAATTTAGATTTATCAGCTGCATGAGTTGTTGTTTTTCTCGACACAGTTTATTTTAAGCTTTTACATTTGCCATTCACTCAGACAATAGTGCATAACCGTTGTATCAAATTTAGATAATATAAATGTAATTGATGCATGCTTCAGCTTTAAACTGAACTTCACCTCTCACCTGGCAGCAGTTCTATTGTTTTTTATTATGATGAAGAATGTTGGCTGTTTATTAGCTATGCTCTTTCATTTCACATCAATCTTTCTTTTTAATTTTGCGTTTGACTCTTACCTAAGAATGTAGTTTAACACCAGAATGATCTAAATGACCTTTTGCTGTGTGTTACATGTAACATTTGCACTTTTTGTATAAGTTGATACTGTAGTTAATATATTTAAAGACTTTTTCCTTATTTAATTAAGCAATGGATCACTTTCCTTTCGTGCAGGTAGAAATTCAACGTTTTAAAGTTTTTGGTGTTAATGGATGATTAAACACTGAATATTTTTTAACAAGAAATCTTCACTCTTCTGTCATCTGTACCATTACCATAGCTAATATCTGTTTGACTTCCATCAAATGGACACTTAACATCAAAACTAGACTTTTATTTCAGTTAAACTGTTAAATTATTAATAAAACTGAAACTCTCTAAACTAGAGGACAAGGCTGGGATTTTCTAAAATTTCCCGGGAACAAGTGAAGTTGAAGTACGATTTCCCGCCAGTGTAATGAATACACATCAGGCCTAGCATAATGCTAGTGAACTCAAACTATTTACCATATATTACCCATACCTACTGTTACATTGATAAAGAGGTGAGCTCTAAAATAAAAAGTCAGCATACAAAATAAATTAACAGTCAATACACCCCACCAATCAGACACATTTCGGTTTTGTACATTAGGGAACTGCTTCAGTGTATAAGCCGATGTAGGTGGGAGTGGCTTGTTAATTCAAACATAATATAGTTCAGCCACTTTGACAATACTTCACTGTCAATATAATGTAGGCATTGGGCAAAACATGCACTAGCCAAGGCGTGGTCTCATAAAACAAGATATTTGCTCCTTTTACAGATTTTTTTTTTTTTTTTGCTTTGCTACCTTCCTGTCTATTTTCGGAATCCCGGGAACACGGTTACCATGTTCCCGACTTTTTCCAGCCATGCTAGGGGAAACCAATTAGTCTAGGCAATATTTAATTAGCCAAATTCACAGAACATCTATTAATGAGATTTGCCAAATAGTTAGCTAGGGCCATAAGATAATAAAAAGGACAGGCAGTTTTATAAGAGTAAGATTTTTGGATCAAACCCTGTTTGAAATGTTAATAACTCTATAAAACCTGCATTATAGGAATCTGCTGATGCAACAACTCTTATGTTTGATTCATGGATAACTCTTGAGTAGACATTAATTAATATTGAGAAGGCTGTGTACATGTGTGTCTTTGTGGAAAGCAAGTTTACGGTGAAATTACATTGGCTTCAGAGAAAAAATGTGATATTGACACCCCAATGTTTACAGATTGATTGTGCAATGTTAAAGGAATGTGGCAGGGTAAGAAATAGGATTGAGCTTATTGACAGGTCTCCTGTTGGTTTCTCCTTTCTGACCCCCAGCACTGGGGCACATATTGAAAATATTGAAAAGAAACATCCTTTTTCATGGTTAAGACAACCATGAAAAAGGATGTTTCTTTTCAATATTTTTGTCATTAACTTACTTTAGACCAAATATTTGATTTATATTAAAGTTAAAATGCCAAAGTTCCACCGTAATTGACCCTCTGGCTAATTGCAGAGTAGCAATAAAAAGGAGAATATCAATTTCCAATATCACCCTCTCCAGTGTGCAACATTACTATTATGGCAAGGCATTGGCAGAGATAATTTTTTTTAATGCCATGTGATGTGTTTTTCGACCAATCAGAACAAAACAAAAAGACAAAAGAAACAACAATACTTAACAATTCATGAAGTCTCAAATATTTATGCTTTCATTTGTTCAGATTTAATCTGAGATCTGCTAACTGTCAGAGAAGTTTGTCAGTTTAATTATTTGTGCTCAACTCTTATTCACACAAAAAACAGCTGACACCCTGAACTCTTATCTCTGCACCTAGCTCTTCGAAACAAAACAGTGGTTAACCTACAGTTGGTGGTCATTTTAGTGTGGGCAGTGGCTGTGCCTGTGGGATTCAATGTATAGATTGTAAAGGAGCATTAACGACTAAAGCTCAGCCAATGATGGGCCACACTTAGAGCTACCTATATCTTCACACTTTTTAATTTAAAAGCGTATAGCCATAGGCCACTATGGCTCTTTTACTCTAATTTTAAAACCAAGGCAGTGGTTCACCTTCACTTCATTGGCCTGGTCATTTGTTATTAGCAGTAGCTGTAGAAGTACATGTAATAAAGTAAAATGACTAGGTTCGTCTGAAAATAAATAGGTTAGAAATTTGATAATAAACATTAGCTGTGTCATTGCCTAATGTCATTTAGGCTTGAGTGGTGAGAACATAATGCCATTTAGGTTTGATTGGTGAGAACATGGTGCCATTTAGGTTTGATTGGTGAGAACATGGTGCCATTTAGGTTTG
>JAVFBX010178555.1:0-14828 GCA_034783855.1 Mopalia kennerleyi
CTATTGACATGCTTTCATCAAGTTGTAACTTACCATTTTTACTCTCTTACATTTCCGTAGCATTTCCGGTGGAACTGATTGTTATGGTACACCGTCCTTAATGTGTACAAAATGGAATGTAATCATTATGTAAAACTGCTTTTCTTGTATGTTCGACTTATCGACATCCAAACAAGTGTGAAATTTCTTTTTTGACTGAGTTTTTTTAGTATGTTTATGGGCTTCGATGATAAAATTTGAGTAAAAACGTTTAAAAGTGTGATGCCCCTATAATTGTTGGAATCAGAGAGATCACCTTTTTTTTGGAATTAGCACAATGATACCCCTTGCGATTTATTGTGTTGAGCTGTCCTATAAAATGTCTATCTAATTCATCGACAGAGATAATGCTTTCTTCACCATTGATTCCGTCCCCATTAAGTTTTTTTGGCTGGTCGTCTGTTTCCTCTCGTGTTGATATGTCCTTAAAGTAGTCAGTCATGTCTTCCATGTCAATTTCTGTGTTTGGGTTTTTGGTACCGTGTTTTTTATTTTTTTCCCAAAGGTTCCTTGGTTTCCTATTAGCCATCCCTTTTAGTATTACTTCTTCTCTTTGCGAATATTTAGCTTTAGCGTTTCTCTTTGCCCTGTTGTAAGCGTTTTTGGCAATAATCAAGGTTTTCAAGTTAGCATCACATCTACTGACCGTAATTTTTTTTTTTTATTTATTAAACTATTTTTTCTCCTTGTAACATTGGTCGTTAAACTATGGAGATGTTTTGACTTTCTGTTTCTGATATGACTGGCGGTATGTTTTTCCACATATTTGAAATGCCATATCATAAAGTCTATTTGTGAAGAGAGTGATGTAATCGGTTATGTCTTTGTCTGGTTTCAGCTTATTTATTATATGTTGTATAGTTCAATTACCGTATTGAATGATAGTTCTCATGTCGTCGATTCCATCGAGGTCCCATCGTGTTTTATCTACTTTCGGAAGATTGTTTTCTATAACGTTTGGAAGAATATCTAAGGTAAATAACAGGGGTACGTTGTCAGATAATTCGGAGGGTTCTGCTATTTTGAATAATGCTGTTCTATCACAATTGGCTTTACAGTCAAGGGATGGTCAATGACACTCTTTTCGTTTCTGCTATGATACGTATGTTTACCGATGTTTTTATCTTTGTCTAATCTACCATTCACAATTCGAAGATTTGTCGCTTTGTAGTGTTTTATTAATTTGTTTCCGAACCCGTTGACTGTCTTGTCAAAGAATATCTATCTTCGATAGTAAACTTGTTTAGTACAGCATTATTGACTGGTTGCGAACAATTTGAAACATTTGTTTCTAGGATTCAAAATTGTGATCGAGGTAATTGTAGCTTTTTTTATATTTTCGGTGGCATGTATAGAAAACAGCAGTATATATCTTCGCATGAGTTTTGCTTATGGAAACGTACCCTTAAAATGCCTTCTTTGTGTGTAGGTAAAATTTATATTTTGTCTTGTAGTGTATTTTTATAAAGTAATGTTACTCCACCACTATGCCGTTTCGCTATCTTGTTATGTTTAGAACCTGGGCAGTGGTGACTAACAAATCCATTTATTTTTATATTATTGCAATCATCGGCTCTTAATCAAGTCTCTGATAGGTATACTAATTCATAACCAGAAATAAAATTGACAAAGTCTGAGTCACTTTGCTTCATTTTCAGTCCGTAGACATTCCATGAACAGAATTTGATCTGCTCCCCAAGTTTTCCCTATTTCCAATATTATCCCTTCCGAATAATTGCCATTTCGAGTAAACAAGACGACACTTTCGAATAGTAATTCGCATAATAACCCTTCATAATCATGAGTCCTTTCCGAATAATGAGCCTTTCGATCAATGTTCCTTCCGAATAATGACCGTTTCAAACAATGTCCCTTCCGAATTATGATCATTTCGAATACTGTCCCCTTCGTATAATAACCCTTTAAAAAAATGAGCCTTTTGAACAATGTTCCTTCCGAATAATGGCCGTTTCAAACAATGTCCCTTCCGAATTATGACCCATTCGAATAATATCCCTTTCGAATAATATCCTATCCCAAAAATGAGCCTTTCGAATAATGTCCCTTCCTAATAATGGCAGTTTCGAACACTGTCCCTTCCGAATTATGACCCTTTCGAATAATGTCCCTTTCGAAAAATTACACTTTGGAATAATGTCTTTTTAGAACAACTAGCAGTCAACAGTAAATTTATAAAACTTTCATATTTGAAGTCGAATGAAATAATTTCAGCTTTAGTTAAGGTTGTTGAACCATCTCAAATCTCAAAACATCTTCATATCACATGCCGGTTGCTCAGGGCAGTATTAATGTGTCCTACTATTTGTCAATAACTTGTCAATAATCGTGGAAATAAGGTCCGAATTGAGTTGTAGGGAATCAATAAAAACAAATTTAAAATTCACCTTCTATGGTTTCATAAAATCATAAATGATAGTTCAAAGGCTGCACACATGTACCATCGATCAAGTGACAGACCAATTAAATCTGTTATGAAAGCAAGATAGCTGAGAAATTCTTATTGATTTACGCAAGAGGTAATACGATATGCATAACAACCCCAAGCATGTCTTCTGCCAATCTCCCACCAATAATTGATCAAATGACCGTAGCTGTTTTATAAACAGGTCATTGTGGATGCTTTCAGAAGAAGTTAATAAATATTGCACTTAGCATCAAAACTTGAAGGCTTTGTGTTATAATTGGAGATGGCACGATTCTTTGAATATACATACTGTCTGTGCTTGTGTTAACAGTAATGCAATGGGTTTATTACATCCAATTGATGTATTAGCTTCCTGACAGATTACAATATACGATATTCAAATACACAAACAGTACTTAAATGTATCTCGATAGCTGCTCTTGAAGCACCTGGACCCTTCATCATGAAAGGGGTAGTTTGATTTTAAGGCGACGAGGTAATTCTTCGAATGAATGTATTTATGGTCGGCCATCTACTTAGTCATTCCATGTGGTGATTTGATTCAGTGCAAACAGATGACGAATGCGTTGCTAGCAGTGTTAGCTCAACGTTCCTTATTAATGTAATGGCGGAACTAAAAGATGCATGTTCGCTTCATAAACATAATTCCAACCGATGGGTTGCGCAAAGTAGCGTAAACTTACAACTACAATAAAAGATATAAATAGATGCATGGTAATTCAACATTTCGGTTTACCTCTAAACAATTGTCAATTCGCCTATTAGTCATTTTCGCGTATTGGTTACTGTCGCCCAATGGTTATGGTCGCCTATTGGACGCTGTCGGCCATTGGTTATTATCGCCTATTGGTCACTGTCGCCCATTGATCATGGCCGCCTTAAGGTCACTGTCGCTCATTGGTCATGATCGCCTATTGATCATTGTCGCCCATTGGTCATGGTCGCGTATGATTCACTGTCGCTCATTGGTCATGGTCGCGTATGATTCACTGTCGCTCATTGGTCATGGTCGCGTATGATTCACTGTCGCTCATTGGTTCGCCTCTTGATCATGGTCGCCACATGTTCTCTAGCCAAATGTTTATTCCGATAAATGCCATAACATCCTTTAGAATCATCTAAATATCTCAAAGAGACTTTACAGTTGCGTTATATACTCTCTAAAAACGTATGTGAACTGCTCAACCTGTTTAGCCGTGCCTATGTTTTGTCTCCCTAGTACAATATAAACGAATACATTTATGGATCATACGGCAACTAAATAATCGAAATTACAATGTAAAGAATGTAAGGGCTTGCACATTCTAGATGGCCATATACTGCATGCCAAATTTAGATTAGTGCCTAATTAAATCTTCTTGAAGACAATATATAGTCCATAACATAGGTCGAAAACGAAAATACGAAAATAAACGAAAATACTAATAACATAAGTCATAAGGGTTTCATTGTCGACTACTGACATAAAAGTAGAACCAAACAGTACAAGATTCTCATCGCCGATTAAGTTGTACTTATTGGCCAAACGTGTTGTATTAGTGATAAAGTGTTGGCGTGACGCTGAATATTTATTATACCCCAAAAAATAATGATAAACAGATTCACACAAAGGCATTGAACAGGATTCGGTAAGGAATTCCATTCTCGAACAGATTTTGGAAAGAAGGAATTGCGGAATCTTTCTGTGCGACAGAAGAAGGGTGTAATTATATTTGAGTTCCTTACACTATAAGGATTTCTCTGAAGTGTAGTAGCTGGAAGTTTGTCGTGTAAATACCTTGGGGTTTCTCCGTTGATTATTTTGTAAAACATAGTTAGCCTATGTTTCTTACGCCTCAGACTTAATTGCTCGAATCCGGATTCAATATAAAGAGTTTCCGAAGACGAGCTTCTAGTCATACCTGTTATTATTCTAAGTGCTTATTTTGTAGGGTTTTGAGTTTAATTTCGACACGTTGGTCAATGTTGTCCCAAACGATGTCACCATAGTGAACATACTTTAAGGATGGTCTAATAAAAACTTCTGTACATAATTTCTAAAGATCTATCAAAAACATACTTTAAACTTCTTATGACTGCTAATTTTCGTTGTGATGCATTAATTATATTACAAATATGAGCTCGATAATTAAATACTAAACCCAAATCAGATTACGCTAAGGGAAAGCTTTTTGCCTAATTGTACGTGAATAAGGAATTAAAAAATGTATGCATACATATAAGATGCATGTTTTACGTACGTATATATGTATGCAGATATTACTGATGTGGAGCAGTGTGTGAATAACTTTGGTTATACAACATGAAACTGACTTTAAAGTCACACAGAATCTCTAAATCGAGATAAAATAACTCTTGCTTTTCATCAGCTTTTTAATATTATTGTTAAGTTGTAACGACGTAAGGTCAATAGAGTAACATTAATATTATATGATGGTTATGGGCATTAAATTTTACATTCGGACGATAAACAGAATATCTAATGCGAAATGAAATATGTTCATTAGCTGATGGGTCTTATCACACTAGACGGACTTTAAGCGACAATTTGTGTCAGTGCGTTATGCTATGTCACATGGAAACATTGTAATCGCGTATTTGAAATATATCATGCATACAGTGTGACCAGAAACTTGCGTTAGATAAACTGCATTCGTTCTGAATGATTTGTGTTGCTTTGAGAACACAATATAGTTTTATGGTGTAAATCTTCAGCAGACACAACGCCAAACAACAGAAGTGATAAAATAACTAGCAAAAACAACAAAGTTAAAGAAATGAACACACCCGCATAGAAAAAATACAATAAAATAATTTAAATTTATTGTGAAATAATATTTAAATCGTCTGTTGACATGTAAAACGTTGTGAAACAGTTTAAAACAATGTTAAATTGCCTCCAGTTAAATTATTAACAACCTAAGAATCACTTACATCTTACAATGGTTCAGTGATCTCGCTTAACCTATAATTTTCCCCCAATTAGAACCCATTGCATCATGGGACAAAAAAAATAATCACATCCTGTCTTTTGTATCACCGCTCGAAAACTAATATATTTTATCAGGCAAGGAGCTGAAATGGGTACAATTGACACTTCTGTTCAGGGATAAAAGTTGATAAAATTTGTTCCGATTTTCTACTACAAAAAGGTTAAACTTTTTACACTTATTTTTATACTCTATATTTTCATGAATTGTATTTGTTTTAAACGACCGGCATGAAAAACTGTTGGTCGTGACTTCGATCCCAGGACGAGTCTGATCCTTTTAAAGGCTCTGCCCTAAAGATCTGTTCAAGCTATGTAAGTGTCATCCCAAAATAACGGATATGCTATTCAAAGGACGTTATATACGTTTTCAATACGTTCAACGAGAAGTTTATCAAGTAGAAGCATGAAATAAGCCATTACCCATGCAGTCTCAATGGCAATGTGACCATACCAGCGCTGATTGTTGCTAAGCGCCCCCTAGTGAAACATAGAGAAACCTCGATGGACATGAATCCCCCATTTCTTGCGCAAGTGCACTGAAAGTCACAATATTGCCTGAGTGGATAATGGCTGGTTTCATACTTCTGTATGATAGACTTCTGGTTCAACTATACCCATATCTTGGGGACTGCAAAACAACTTCTTATTATACAAAGAAAACGAATTTTATTGAAAATATACTTGAGATGCCTTGACAATATTTGTTTGTTAAAGACAGGGAAAGAACGGCTTTTCATGTCACTGTGTTGTTCTGGTCAGCATAGATCCTAGATCCTTGTTTTCGTTCGTTCATTTAAGTTTGTAGACCCAAGCTTATTCTGTAACATATAGCTGGTTTATCTACATGGCAGACTTAGCCACATGGATTCGGTCGGAAACCCAATTTTAACGTAAGGGGGCGCTGTTCTATTATAGGATATTCACTTTATACTAGCGTCTCTTTTGTTATGAAATACTGAGCCACAACTGCATTTATTAACGACTAACAAACATTATACACTGATGGCAGAAGGCAGTACCTTTCAAATATAGACATACTGCTTTACTTAGCACTGGAGGCACAGTTATTTTCCAACGGAGCAAAATATGTCGCATATTATGTGTGTGTTAGACTGGCAATTGTTGTTGAATACAGAACCGTAATATAAGTGGTATACCCATGGGCACGGCGTCCAACACCAATCAATATTCTTGTTATCTACAGTTTGCTGGAAATTAAGAAAATATGGCATATGATATCGCAGAGCCGCTCTACATCCGAGGTTGTTTTGACATGCTCCTTCGGAACATCGGTGACGGCTTCGTTGTTACCCGCTACCAGTAAGATCTGACCTGTGTATTATCGTGTATCATGGAAGCTATTATATGTTGTCAGATATAGAAATGTAAAATCATTTTTAGTCATTAAAAGGGTCAACTCGTCACGCCTTCCTTATAGATTTTATGACAGTTTGTGCATCCGATAATTTCAGGCTCGACAGGTAGTCGCCAAGGACTATTGATTTGATTCCGATATTTTTCTTCTTTGAGCTTTTCTCACTGTGTTCTATAATCAATTCGTAGATAATTGTTTTTTTATCGAATGCGACAAACTAAATTTTGCAATAGCAATATCAATTCAATCTACGTCTTTCTTGTTCAATGATATATGCATGGGAGTCTCGTTTTTTTTACTACGTTTGGCCTTGAAAGATGTATAAAAATACGCCAAAATCTTAGATTGTGTTCGCTGGAAGCCTGTTTACCGGTGTCTGCACACTATTCGCATACCTTAATATACGTGTCGATTTTGAAATGACTTAAGAATTCGCAAATTAAGTTTTACTAGGAGTATAATAACATTCTGAAATCAAGGCAGATAGAATCTGTGAGTGGCCTAAACTACGCAAACTTTATGTATGGATTTATTTTTAGAAAAATGGCGACGATCATTTAATGTCCGAGGTGATGTTCGCAGTAAATTCGAGAACTTCCGGGTTATCATCTGTGAGTTTTACTGATTTGTGCGCTTCCGTTGGAAGTTTATAAATGTTCTGTCTCAGGCGGTCAAACAGATTTTTAATTGTGTATGTCTGGTGGATTGGTTGATTGATTGATTGATTGATTGATTGATTGATTGATTGTGTTTTACGTTTTGGTGTTGGAAAAAAAATGCCAAGTATTTAGGGATTTTACTGAACATATAGTTAAGCGATTGATTGATTAATTGGTGTTTTACGCCGTGCTTAAGGGTATTTCACTTATAAGACGTCGGTGTATTCCAACAATATTTGACACTAGCACAATCAAGATGTGAAGCGTTCCATTATGTGGTAGATTTAATTAACCTCCAGTGCTTAGCAAAGACAGCATTGCTGCTCTTTAAACAAACTGCCCTAAGCCAGAGGGCAGCCTGTCTTGGAGCTTCCAAATAGTTTTTTGCTAAGGTTTACGAACTACTTAAGCGCATAACACTTATCGACAGATGGTTCATTTGTCTATCTGTTTTACTTAAATACGATATGAACTAGAGGGAAGTATTGTGCAGGCCCGAACAGTATAACGGCCAGTCATTGATATTCATGACGTCGACTGGGACGTCTTTAAGCTTATTCAACTAGATTCTGAATCAGATGATCATTTTGATAATGCTTTGGTCCATTCTCTCTATTACGTTCATGTATCGATCAGTCCTAAAAAGGCCTAATCATACCAGCCAACTTGTTAGTTTGATTGTGCTTTAACGCCATGCTCAGGGCAATTAACTAAGTTGACGAAGAATAAAATGTTAACCACGAGCAAAGCTCGTAAAACCCACCACCATTGCCAAGTTCTCCCCAACACATACATGAGACCCACTCGGGGACTAACACATGTAACACTTTCAAGGAAGGATTAGTAGGCAAACTCCGACAAGTTAACAACTGCATTTAGGCCGAGGGCCCTAGCCTAGGCCAACATGGACTTTTTAAACTATATAATCTGCCTATAAGCTATTTTTAGAATCAATATATCAATGGGCGCCTATGGAAACAGAAATACAAACCCTTCATTGATGTTAGAAAAACAAAGGAAACGAGTAAAATAATACAGCAATTTAGCTCTCTGTCAGGAAACGTGGTATGAGCTAATGATGGTATTATTTATGAAGTAATATCTTCCTATAACAATGCTTCTCAAGGGAGAGTAAATAAGCTCCCTAGGGAAGGACGGTCGAGTGAAGAAGGCTTCCTGTTGCCCTGCTGCTCTCAGACCTAAGAGACAATGCGCAATCGATTTGTTGTTACTGTCTTCTTATTGCCTCTGTATGTTGTTTATCATACCATAGTTCGTTGCCAATGACCCCAATGGTGGTTTCCCTCGCCCATTGGACTTGTGTACAGTCATATGAGAGAAATAACCTTAAGTACGACGTAAAACTTCAATCGAAAAAACAAGAAAACCCAATGAAAGAAAGGTCATATTTAATTGAGAGTTTTTGTTTTTACCAGACAAGGTAATTATGAAAATAAATGCATTTCCTAGGTTATATTATTCTGTGTCCCTTATTAAGTGATTGTTAAGACTGTTAGTTCACATTCTGGTTTATTAGGAAATAGTTGTCCACAAATAGAAAGAATAAGTTTTTTTATTGATAACAGGATAAACGAATAACCTAACCTGTAAAATCCTGCATACTTGTGCCAAGAGAATGCATACAAATTTACTTCAACTTCCACCTCACCACCTGATGGACAAGTGTGTCCAGTCCAGTAAGCATTTGTTGTTTCCGAAAAACAACCCCTGATCTCCTTTCACAGTAAAAGTAACCTTGCCGTAACATGATGATTATAAATTATTTATACCATTCAATCTCTGGTCAAACATTTTTGAACAATAGCGTCGTTTGGCTTAAGCTGTGTGATTTTGTCACAGAACCCGTAGTTCTAGTGACAATCCTTTCCACCACAGCTACATAATACTAAACCTATTTTTTCAATTGGAAATGTGATATGCATAAATTTAAAACAATAAACATTATCCTTTGTTAATATGTATATGCACAGGATCAATATGAGCAATAAACAAGAACTGTAGCGAAGTAATTTAACCTACCCTGTCACCGTTCCGTTCCGGAAGTCCGCTCGCCACCATGTAAGCGTCCCCTATCGTCTCCACTTTGTACACATCGTACGTATCTATCCTAGAGTCGAATGTGGAATACAGAGCATTGAGTAACTCTACAACTTGTAAAGGCGTGCTCTGAGCTGACAAAGTCGTAAATCCCACGATATCCGAGAAAAAAATACTGACACTTTCGAAGGACTCGGCGGGGACTCTTTGCTTTTGTCTCAACTGGTTCGCAACAGACTTTGGTAACATTTGATAAAGCAAAATCTCTGTCATGTGTTTTTCTTCGTCTAATTCTTTCGTTCGTTCCTCAAGGGTTTTCGCGTAGTTATAAATCCAGTCCGTCATATGTTTCACACTTACTGCAATAAAGGGCAACAGTGTTGCAACAATAAAAAATATCACAACTTTGGAAATAATTTCTAGCATTATTTCGTTGAGCTTCTGTCGAACTTCGAATAGCATATACTGAACACATGTCTCCTGTCCATTCTCAATCGAAGTAAAAAGGGAAAGCATATCTTGGTATATTGCTAAATTGTTATCTGTAGTCCAAAATTCTTGACATATATTGTCATAAAGTGTAACATTTTTATAAAAGAACCCGTTTAGTTCCATGCTACTTACAATGACGTCACCGAGTAGAAAATCAAATAAGTCTATCTTGAATGACGTATCTTGAAATTTGTTTTCACCGGAACAGGAAGCGTTTAGACAGTGTTGTAGTTTCCTGCCTATAACGTCCTGTGCTTTTATAGAGAGAAAATATGCTGTCATCACATTCCAATTTTTTAAATTTATTTTTCGACTGTGCGTCATTATATAATCAATAAATAGTGAATTTGCAGAGATATAATCGTTCATAAAGGACGTCGTTTGGTTTTTCTCGCACATTGTTGAGGAATTCGTTATTGCAAGCAAAGTTTGAAATGAAGAAGAAGAATTTAACATTTGACTGTAAATATTATCGTTGACCCGCCACATTTCTAGAATTGCTGCACAGTTGGTTGCTGGTGTTTGTGTCTTGTTAAAGGCTGTTTCACTTGACACGTTTGTGCGGCATCCAGACAATGTCAACATGACGTCAGTTACTTGGCGTATGAGAGACGCCTGGAGAACCCGTAAACTTTCACTTGAATCGTTTATCGCTTGTTCTCCGATCTGAAGTTCATCAGTGTCAATAACTGATCTCCTTATATCTAACATTAATACAGCCGCCAGAGCTACAGTAGACGTAATACAAAGAAAGAATACTTTCAGAAACTGAAACCGCCTTCCTTCTTGAGTGGCAAGGCTGGCACTGGCCGACAAGGTCAAACAACTACTATTCACTTGCAGACAACATTCTGGTTCTTGTTTCTCTTTTCTAAAATCAGCCGAATTCTTAAGCGGACTGACACGGTTTTTATTGGCGCAGGTGATAAAACCATAGCAGCCGCTCATCGTTTACCGTGAAATTTGTGTCTTTGGGAAATCTGTTTCATTTTCAAGGATCGTTTGGCTCAGCCCATTGTTTCGTTACAGGTCACAGAAATGTAGTCCAGATTATTGTGATAGTCCCGACAGTCACCGTCAATGTAGCGAGTTGTTATTCCTAGTCTCTGTTGTAGTACCTGAATGTTAAACGCAATTTCTGTAGCTATCACATATCATCAAACTCACGCATATTCAAGCGAAGCTTCTGTTATTGCCAACAATAGTAAAACTCAGGTTTTACTCTGTTCACGAATCGCTATACCCCACAGTTGTATTGTCACATTTGTCCAACACACCAACTGTGTTTTCCAAGAATATGGAAACTCATTCACTGCTAAAAAGCGTGAGACTTAACATGCGTACTCGTCATGGATCCTGTTTGTCACAAAGCGTGAAACTAATACTTTTTCATTGTTGCACATCGTGTCAAATACACTCACTACTGCTGTAAGAAATCGTTAAACTCAACAACAATCGTTAATCGCAAAATGCTTTTGTAGAAATTCGTTACACTGTTATCGTCAAATTTTGTGATCCGTGTCCGCTGTTGTTTTCATAAATCATGGAAATAAGCCTACATGCTATTGTCACAAAAGATGCAAGAAAACAATGAGCAAAAACTGGATTTCCGAGAAACTTGAGGTGTCCTGTGCTGTTTCCTGTAATTATAGATTTCTTCAGATGTAGGCTCCCCCATTCTTTCAAGGAATTCCTGAAACACAAATACAAAATGACTATTATATTAGCTGAATAATGACACTGTTTGTTAACTTTTAGTTCGTCGATAACAACATACACTGTAGAAAAGTTCACTGGCAGCAATGGTTGCCAAACTTTCGTCTATATTTTACAGTTAATCGTTTATTTTTTCAGATTTACAACAGTTTCGTTATTTAACCGATATTGTGTAGGTTTACAACGAAACATGTAGGTTTTCTCAATATAGGATGGGTACCTTTCATACAGAGCAAAGCATTTAAAGATATTTTTCTCATTATATCTTATAGTTAGTGCATGGCAACATATTTGACAGGATGTCTCAGGAACTTAGCAGTTGGGAAATGCTTACACTGATACATGGTTATTTGATACTATAGTATGGTGTTGTTGTTGGTACAAGTCTCAATTGAAGTGAATGAAAAGACACACGATCCTTAGCTGTTGAAGATGTTCGCCAACTCCATCAGACATAACACTCATATAATCAAAATTGGAAAAACTATTACAAAGTCAATTTATTGGAAAGTTTATCGCCTGCTTACATACAGACAGATATCATTAAATTAATAATCGATTTGCTGCCTCCGAGTTGGACGTAAGAAAATGGCGGTGCGATAGTCATGCCACCTGAAGCCCCAGGATGAATATCCAATGACGCAATAACTTACGTTATTTTTGTCGTTACAGAAATAACAGCACTTGCTGTTAATAATTTACGGCTGTTCGGTCGTTATATTTACCATTATGTGTACATATCTGATATCAACATTTATGTCTGTCCAAGGATTGTCTATTTCTCTCTGCTTTACTTGAATACGGTGGACCGCCGCGATGAAACTTCATGAAAACCACCCGCGCGATTGTCAGAGTCCCCTCATATGACGGACTTCCTCCCTTAACTGACAACTCGATAACGAACATTTATGTATTTGATAAAGGCAATTTAAACGGCAAGAAGCAAGATTAGGTACGATATGATATGACGTTGTTTTTAGATTCAGGTTTTAAGTAATGATTCTTTAAGAGGCATATATAACTCGGAACTACATATAAGATGAAAAGAATTGGTCTGGATTGCAACTTCTGAGTTCATTGGACACGTTTCTATATCATTCACGAACCAAGCATACTAGATAACGATCTCTGGCATGAGATATAAATGTAGTGTCCAATAAACTCAGAAGTTGTTATCAATACCAATGCTTTCAATCCTATATTTTTTAGTTATGGTAAGGATTGGTTTGGGGTTTAACTCTCGGCTTAAAGGAGAAGCTTTGTTGCCCTGGTTTTCTCAGAGCTAAAGGGAAACAGGAAGCTGATCTGTTTGTACGTTTTATTTTTGTCTCCGTCGTCATATAAGTGAAATACCCTTGAGTACGACGTTAAACAACAATCAAACAAACAAACAAACACTCATGGACTTGACGGTTGACAGAAGGACAGGAATCTTTGCATTTTACATCGAAGTACGATTAGTTAGCGGACACCCTAACCACTAAACATCGGTTGAGGGACTAATTTATGTGAGTATTGGCCTTGCATGGTATATGTGCGTAACGAGCAAGCCGATCTGTTTCTGTCATAAATTAGCTTTTGTGATAGTGTAGGGCGTATGTGTGTCTTCGACTAGGCTCCCACATCTGATCTATAGACTACATTAACCTCGTTTGAATGGTTTCTCGAAGAAATTTCCTATATTGATATTTTGTTAGCTTAACACATCGATCGGACACATCACGTGAATTGAAGTCTGTATATGTAAGTCCACGATCAATAAAGGCAACCTTTTTTGCAGCATGTAGTCAGTTTTTGTTACATGACATAGTTGGACAAGGTCACACGTTATCAGTTATGTTTTTCAAAACAGTTGTCTGCTTGTAGAAATCTTTTTGTAGAATTTCTTATGGCGCCTTAAACACTCCAGCATCTCATACAACGGTAACTTCTTCATGCTGGTCTTTAACGTTAACCCATTGATGCCCAGCTTCAATGCTTGTGAGATCAAGGATGCAAATATTGATGCAAAATCAGTTTTCATAATTTGCTGAACACAAGGCTATACTTAACATGGCGTGTGATTAAGGGCTAACAATATTTCCATTAGATGTGAAACACGAGGACAGATGCATTAAGACAGACAATGAGTTATTCACAGCAAAGTTATGAGTTGGTCAAACCGTTACTAGGATCTGAGACTGGGTGAGGATTGGCGTTCCTTTTGTTTTAACCTTTGATGAACTTTAAAAATGTACTCTAAATTAAACTTAAGACTTACCTTGGCGATAACTGCATGTCCTTGAAGTAGACGAGGACATACAACTGAACCATGGACTGTGTTTATACCAAGTAACACTTTGGCTTAACAAGTTTAATGGACCTGCTGCCAACTAATCGCTTAATAAGGATAACTTTATCTTTTACGACTAAAAGCGTAGGGCTGGGCGGGAGCTTCATGTTGCGCTGGTGCTCTCAGAGTTAAGGAGTCGATCTGTTTGTGATGTCTTTGTATAATGTCCTTTTTTGTCCTGTATTTGTCTTGTCTATGGTTGTAACCCGTGGCAGCAAGGATAGTTTCCTTCACTTATTGGGCATGCCAAGCCTCCATGTAGTGAAATAACCTTAAGTGTGGCGTTAAACCACAGTCAAACAATTTTTGACTAATATTTCTTTCCAAATTTTTCGATTTTCCAATTTTATATAAAAATATCCTGCCGGAGATAACAGAGGTTTAAATGTCCACCATTTGCAAATTATGTGTATAAGGTAAACATACGTGCATATGGAATAGCATCTTCTTGAAAAACAAAAAATGAGGTCATTTCAAAAAGGACAAAGATAATCAACATGAAGAAATATTAGTAATTGCATTGATTAGTGTTTAATAAAGGATTAATACAAAGCACTTCTTTCGCTGAATCAGCTGCGGATTATGGCAAGCCGTTTTAGCACTTCTACCTTTATTCTACATATGTCGAATAAGTTTCGCTTGTATTTTACTTATGTATAATTCTTTTCCACATATGTGAAATTCTTTTTTACTTATGTTGAAAAGATTTTCACTTATGT
>JAVFBX010178566.1:0-14827 GCA_034783855.1 Mopalia kennerleyi
TTAGACAGACTACTAATATGTATATGAATGGCTTTTGTCCGTGGTTTGCGGTAATTTAATACTTCGCAAAGAGCTTTAAGAGTTTGAGGACGTTGGTATATTTACAGCTTTTATACCTATATGTGTATAGTTGATCAGAAGTAGAGCTTCAATATTATGTTGTTGTATTTTTGTGAACGGTGATTATATGTCTACTCAAATAGATTGTCAGCGTGGTCGATGGGAGTTATCAAGCTGGCTGCTCTACATCAGGCATTGACTGTATGTCTATACTAACCGAGGTTTGACCAGGGGTAAGTCAAAGACATGTTATTACTTTAAAGCCGAGTCACTTTGTGTAAGTCTACATTTTGTAAGTGCATCCATAAATGCTTGTATCCTGTTAATGTGTGAGGGTGAATATGTTGAACACCGTGTGTGAGGGTGTTTGTCAAATATGCTGAACACCGTGTGCGGGTGTGTTTGTCAAATATGCTGAACATCGTGTGCGTGTGTGTTTGTCAAATATGCTGAAAACCGTGTGCGTGTGTGTTTGTCAAATATGCTGAACACCGTGTGAGTGTGTGTTTGTCAAATATGCTGAAAACCGTGTGCGTGTGTGTTTGTCAAATATGCTGAACACCGTGTGTGTGTGTGTAGGTCTGTGCACCCTATAAAACACACGTTTATGCTTGTTTAGATATGCATGAATGTCCTATGCCAATATATTATCATAGGTTAGCATGTGTGTTTTGACTGGCATTTCGATCAATACAGCCTGTACAAATAATTGTATAATATGCGTTAAGACTTTTACTCGATTCCGCTACGGGTCAGGAGTCACTTTCACAAACTGTCGTACCTCAAAAAAATATCGTACGATAATATTTCGTCATGTTAAACTATCGGCTTAAAATTATCGTACGAGATTTTTTTTATCGTACGACGTTTTGTGAAAGTGCTTCCAGATCTGTTTGTGACATCTGTGCATTGTGGTCTTCTGAGTGTCCTGTCTTGAAATAACCTGAAGTGCAAACTATTGCTATCGAACAAGTAAACTAATAGCCACTTGTATATGCTACGATTAGATGTTATATACAGTGTATTGTACAGTAGCTTAACACGACCGTATCTCTGTTCCAAATATTTCACAATATTGTATATTTCTCATCTGAATGTGTTCTTAGGAATAAATGTAGGCTATATGAGTAGGAATGATGACCGTATCACTGATTAAGGAAATAGTCCCGTACTTGTTCACCATCTATAATTCTGGAGATCGCTACTATAGCTGTATCAACTTAATTCTATCTATATATCAGGTTTCAACACCATAGGCCTATATACACACGTAGACAACGGGCAGATGACGAAGGAAATTCCTGTTGCCCTGATGGTCTCAAATATAGGGGCAATAAGAAGCCGATCTGTTTATATTGTATGTACTGTGTCTTATTGTCTGGTCTTGTCTTTGTTGCCAATGGCGCTGAGAGTGGGTATCTTCACCCACTGGACTCACATGCCGTCACACGAGTAATGTTACCTTAATGATACTCTACCCCCCCCCCCCCCCAGAGTGTTTTTACATTTCGCCGATTTACTTGTAAACTACTGTGAAATTTGCTGCAGAGCCATAATAAGTAAATTTTTTTTTGCAAGAACTTACAGAAAAAATATTTTGCTTAAAAAGTAGATTTTTTGCTACCTCTTTTTCAGATTGCTACTTCGTTTACACAATTTACCGTCAACTGTTCAATTTTACATCAACGTATAATACATTATATGAACCAAAGACGACCATTCAGTTTTTTCCTGTCTGTCTCAGTTTTCTTGCAATATTGTGTTAAAGCTAAAAAGTAAAATGAAAATAGTCAAAATAGTGAAATTTCAACTTTTTATAACTTTATCTAAAAAACCAAAAAAGATATTAAAAATCTGAATGACAGGTTTTTAGTTTTAAAAGATGAGATGAACTGAGCAAAAAAATCAGTTCTGTAGGTATAACAGCAGAGGAAAAGGCATTTTACCAAGTACGGTACTCTGAAAAATGAAAGCAGAGAAAACAGGTAAAACGTATTTTAGTCTATTTTACGACAGTTTTACCTCTTTTATGCTCAATTCTTTGAAGTAATTCAATCTTTTTTTCCCACAATTTTTTAATAATATCGAATTGACCCGTTCTATGTATGTTTCAAAAATAATTATGTATATATATTGTTAAATATGCCAGTTTTTCTATAAAATGGACAAGAGCTGACCATGTTAGTTGAATCTGTGATCAAGCTGTGATCTATCTGTTAATAGACTAAGCACAATCAACCACATGCGGCGTCGGCGAATACGTGCTCAATATACAATACACGGAAACTGCTGATAGGCGTATATGCAGACTGTTAATCCTCTCCAGGTAGCTATTTTTATTCAATTGATTGTCAAAACACCGCTGTTGTAAATAATGTAGTCAAGTTTTATCATCAAAGTTAACGGTCTTCGAATTCAAATTTTTGTATCGGGTCTTTTTGGTGGGGTTAGAATATCCTAAAATACAGAGAGAAACCCCAATCAAGTACACATACATCAGTACAATGTGATATAACTTTGGATGACCGTGGTGGCACCCAATTACTATTTAACGATGCCTCTTTTTCTCACACGACACATCATCCAAACACATCTTTAAATATATTCCTATAGAGAGACCATGCGACCTAACGCCGCTTATTTGTATTCTGCCCGGGCCTCATATGCTGGATACACCCAAAATCGTGGAACCGCAACCTAGCAACAGTCACGCATACTAGTTTGTTTTCACAGTTCTTTTCAAACATTTGATTAAAACCGTCACCGTCTTTACTTCCATGCCTTGCGTTCAGATCGTCTACGTCTAAAAGCTAAAATGAGATTCCAAGAAATAGTACAACAACTGGATTCGGATATAATTTAAACTTTGAAAACACAACCTGCTCTTGATAATGGTTATAAGTTGATTTCGAGTTTGCCTCCGGTAGTAGACTCCTACGGCGTTGAATCGCTTTATTCCATTGGCCGGTGGATTTAGGGGGAAACCCCTAGATGGGATGATTATGTCCCCATTAATCGGTGTGCCCAACCAGGGTGTATTCCAACAGTAAGAGGCACACACAAGAGCTCAACCATAACATGTTGTGTTAGTGTTCTTGTGTGTTGGAAAATCAATCTGCCACAAATACTAAATAAAGATAGGATTGCTTACTTCTAAGAAACTGTCATAAGCCCTTCACGTGTCCTGGTACAAAACATATCCCGGTTCAAAATTGAAGAGTGCAGGCAAAACGGGTAAGATTCAGTTTTGTTTTATCTACATGTATCAAACAAGCGCATAGAGAGGTTGATATTTTGTTCCATTCCAGAACACGATTGACAACAAATTTACTATAGAGCGACGTAAAAGGTTACAACAAGGTATGTATCTTTCACTAAAGAAAAACAAGTAGGGCCTACATCCAAACGTATAGATACGTTTTTAACCCAGTTCTGAGTCATTTTAAGAACGTAAACATTTGTAGCGGGCGGAGTAGGGGCGAAAATTTTCACATAGTTTGCCATTCAGAACGGACGTTAACGGAAAATTGCAACACCTGTACATACATGTATGTAAATGTCAATTGTTTGTTTTTTTTAATACGAAACATGCCGAGAAAGTGATAATAACTACAACGTAAATTTTAACAATATTTTATAATAATTATTTAATATTAAGCCTATAAGGTTAAAGCTGATAACTCTGAGGAACACCGACTTAGGTTGCATAAATTAATACTGACGTAGAAGTCACGTGACGGCTTATCGTACTGTACTGCACGTCCATAACTATTTAAAAAAAAGATTTTAACCAATCGTTTTGGTAGCTGGTGTTGATGTGTTAATATGGTTTCATAACTATGTCGTTCAAAACTTATATGGTTTCATAACTTCTTATCTGGTTTAGTAGAGGGCTTCAAGCACACTGTTATCATCTGACAAATTCAGGTGACGGTACAAAGTTAGAGGTATATCAGCTCACCTAGGAACCTCACAGATTCGGTAATCGGTCGTCGCTTATCTCGAATAAGTAAGTCAGTCCTGGAAAATATCAACAATTATTATGCAATAGTTTTTATCGGTCAGCTATAGTGTGGGCGATTTCGCCTGCACATAAATAGTTTTGAACTTTGTAAAAACAAAAATAAGACTGGATGTACTTAATATTGCTGCTGGGAGCTGATGGCTTTGAAATAATCGCCTAAAATGAGTTTACAAAATAAAACTCGATCTATTGTTCAAAGAAATCAATTTCATGTATAAATAAATAGTCTTTCGAAGAAATAGAACCCTATACATATTTAATGACATTCTGTTTAATTCGGTGCCTTAACATAGGGGCCGTGAATTTGATTCCCGGATGTGTGCAAAATTTTCTGAACTTGAATCTTATAAAACTAAGAAAGTGTTATTCTAAAATAAAGAAAATGTTCTTTTTCTAAATGACACAAAAAATCATACATATTTAATGGTGTCTAATAAATGCAGGAAATCGATCGGGAAGTCTTTCAGGATGATTCGTTTTTCCCCAAAACGTTAAAAACAAGGTTGTGGTTGCTGGACATTTTTTGTTGTTGAAAGATTATAGCGGATTGCATTATTTCTAATATATAATCGATATACTGTACAAAAACAGTTTAATTTGAACAGAAATGTTTCTCTGATAGCAATGACGCGGATTTGCTATCTTCTGTATTGATGGATTCCAGAAAATAACTTTTTTTATACATTTTTATACAAAAATAGCTTTAAATTCAAATCAACTCTGGATTCATTAACTTAATTTCATCAATCCCAGTATGCACTGCATCAACTTGCCAAATCTATATTTAATAATCCATTTCATGCGTTATATCTATTATAATGATATCTACTATTTGTCCACGGTTTGCTTGTCACGTGAGTACTTTGTCAAATTTGTAATGATCTTTATAATCATGTCATTCTAAAGCCATTTATTTTAGTCACAACAGGAGTAAACAAATCTCTGAAGTTTATCTTATTTTACACATCACAGGTAAGACACGTGTATATTCCTCGCGAATTCAATTCCTGTCGCAAAGATTGATTCGGTGCATTTTCCATTAAGCCCGTCACGTGCACACGAGTGATGTTGTGTCCATGAAGCAGAATCTATCCTGCATCTACCGTCGATACATAGAGTTGTCTTAAAATCTCACCAGATATCTTTTCAAAACTACGGTAGTTTTTCAAGGAGATGTCCCTGACAATTGTCTCACATGTGACCAACTAGTGACATGTTTGACCATACACTAGGTAGCGTATGCAACAGAGATGAGTTCTTACGTACTTTTTACTTTAAATCAGGAGACCGTATCTCTGTAACCAGTTTCATTCCTTGTCGTCGACTCGCATAGTCTCGCGTGGATTAGACCATTCTCGCGGTATCTATATTTCGAAAACATTATTTCAACTAAAAAATCAACAATTAGCACATGTATTAGCGTCACTTAAATTCCCTTTCTCTGACAGCTCTGTTTATACATCTTCCCGAGGCAAGGCGGAAAAGAAGATCGTCGCATTAAGCCTCTCTCCCTTTCATACCTTGCCTCCAAAGGCGATAAAACCTGAGTTAGCTAGAGTTGACCACGGCTGCTTTCGGATGACCTCTATTTACTCTACCCAATCCGATGGGGGCTTTTTTAGAATAAGAAAGAGACGGTCTAAACACTGGACGACAATAAGGCTGTTTTTGTAATATACATGCACGATATTATTACCATTAACGAGTCCTGGCGTCATCACAGACATGTCAATTGCCCGTGTTTGATGTGTAAACGCCTTTTAGATTAGCCTACGTGTTTCTACCATAGTCCAATGAAATTTTGTGCCACGTTTTCCGATCGAGTTACAGCAAGGCATACTGTGTAAGTCTCGTCATACACATACTGTCCCTTGCGTAGGAAGATGAGTTTTTGGGGATAGTTCTCTTTCAATCCGATATGTATGTGGTGTCTTTGGTCTGCGTCTGATGACGTCCTGTGTTTTCATTGGTTTCACCCCACGGCCTGGCGGGGATATGTCAAACCCGAATCAAACAAACAAGAAATTTCTGTAAATGAGGCTACAAATAAAATGTCTCAGAAAGTTTAATATATCCACCCATCATTATTAGATAGTTCTTAGCATTACACATACATTCTGGTTTTAAATGGTAAGCGCACTTAAATTCTTTCTCATGATAGGCTATATGCTCTGACAAGTTTTTAGATATACAGAACTGTGTTTCTAGCAATACATAGCCAATCCGTAATTGAATGTGATTGTGCACGGCGTCAACGATCAATCAATCCATCAACCCACTGACAATGCAGAGGTTTATTAAATGACAAATTGATGGAGCACAGCATACATCACGATACATCGAGATGCACCGAACTGTTTTAAGCACTCATTTTTGACCTCCTTGTATCTGGGGTTTTTTTTGTACCCCTATTTGTTGATTTTCGTTTAGGCTGGTAATTTCGTTAACAAAACAATGCGTCTCGTGATGAAGTGCTCGTGATTGTCACGTGATAAAGTGTTACCGCCCAACACACTTTATCTCGGCCCTCACCACTTCGTTAATTGACTTTGGTAAATGTTGGAATACCAGCGCTTTTCCTGTTCTACATTTGCTTTGCTGAGACACATCTGCACGGACACTAAAAGTTCACCATATACAAGACAAATTACTGCTTTGTATACCTACTATCACTTAATGAGATCTGGGCTGCATTCCCAATGACCAGTTATTGGACAGTAGGATTCAGAAAGAGTGCAAGTCACGTTGCATCACAGGCTGAGGTGGACGCTCTCCAAATGGTGACTATCCCTCAATTGTCGTTTGGAGGTATACACTTTTCCTTAAGAGATTTAAAAAATGAACAGATGAGGTCATTCCAACAGAAAACTCAACTTTAAAGTGCACGTTTATTACTAGACATACACGTGCCCCCTTATCTCGATGGCCTGATCCAGTGCATATTGTAATTGCTGAATGGCAAATCCAGCCCTGCTTACAGCAATTACTAGACATTGCTGTAAGCGGGGCTGGATTTCCCATTCAGCAATTAAAATATGCACTGGATCAGGCCATCAAGTTAAGGGGGCACCATACAGATACATAAATAAACATTTATTACATTTTCCGATATGCCTTGGTTTCCCCCGACACGAAGTGGATGGGGGATATAGGATTGGGTGATGTCCGTCCGTCTGTCCGTCCGAGTTTCGTTTCCGGAGCAGAACTCGAAAACCGTAAAACTTAAACTGTGCTACCCCCAAAAATTACTGAATTATCCCTCTTTGTATTAAAGAGATAATTCTATTAATATTTCGCCCGTGCGTTTCTTTTTTGACAGAGTATATTATAGGTGCTTAGGGCCTATATGGGTCTTTATCCGGTCCTGACTGTAAGTGAGTCTACCAGACAAGTTGTAATGTACTGGTTTAAATAGAAGGTAGATAATCTGGCGACCATATCAGTACACCTCAACTTTGCCGGCAAAACGAATTAGGCCTACCAAATCAAAATAATATTAAAATAAGTATGTCCATTGATTGTCTACCAGATAACTGGTTCCTGGTCATAGCTCACCATCGCCAGGACTTACGGCGGTCACGAATCACGACAAAAAGACGGCATTCGTTATTCGAATAACGAATCCCGTTTTTACGTTGTTATTCGTGATTCGAATAAACTATCACGAATAACGAATCCGCTGCTAACTTCCGACCGTCTATTTTTGTTACCTTTTTATTAGGTAAACATGTCTAAAAAGTGTAAGTTACAGAACCTTTCACTAAAATTCAAAGTCTATAGCAGGAGTGGAAGAGAGAAAAATGCCTGGTTAGCAACAGATACCTGAACCCGTCTTTCTGTATTTTTAACGAGGCTAATCTGCGATTTCAAGTCAAGTATGACATATAAAATGTGTCGGGAAGATCAGTATATCAAATATTATTGGCTAGAACTAACTGAATTCATATTGACCGGTACTTTTTTAAAATTGAAATAACACAGTTATGTGCACTCTTACTCTGTATCTCTAAATAAGACTTTGCATTGTATCATAGGCTGTTAGAGATATAGAACTCTGCTTCTACATTCACATAATTTATGTCGGTCTGAATTACACATCCGCCATAATTCCAGCAGCCTATTCAGATTTAAAGGGAAAGGCAAATGTTTTTCGACATAAACTTATTATTTTTATTGCACATTTTCAAAGACAAACATCTGTATTGCACTCATTCGAGTAAGCATAGACTTTAATTAGTTAATTTAAGAGGCGGGACTGACGTCATTATTCGAAAAGAGTGATGGTTGCCTTTGAAAATATGAAATAAAATAATAAGTTTAGGTCGAAAAACAGTTGTCTTTACTTTTATTATCTGCTTCAAACTATTAACAATATCATACTCCACTGTTTTGTGTAACATCTGGCAATTATAGTTATCATAGCCACGTATGCATGTATTTATTCTATGTAATACTTTATATTAACCTATTTGGCTTTTATTTATATCTATTGATACGGTGTTAGTAGGAACATCACATAAGCATTGGAATTGTAAGTCACCTATTTCCTTGCTGATTACACCAAAATAAGTCATGCAGTTTTGAGTATAGTGGAGAGCTGTGTGTTAATGATGGAAATTTCTGATTGATTGGTGTTTAACGCCAATCTCTACATGATATTTCACTCACATGGCGGCAATGATCTCAAGCGGTATTGCTACACAACCATACATCTTTGCAGTGTTTTTGTCTGTTGGAAAATTGATTTGCCTCAATGGGAAGCTCGGGAAGTTGGCAAGGGAGGTCATTTCATCCGTGCAAAGCGGTCCTCTGACGTCACAACATTCGTGATAGTGGAGCTTTTACATGACGCCATAAACATTTTTGCATTGTGACGTTATTAAACAGTCCATAAATCTCGACCGTTTTGACGTCAGAAGACCGCTTTGCACGGATAAAATTACCTCCCTTGCAATTTCCCGAGCCTTCCATTGATAAGTAAAGGCTACATGTCTAGCCTTGAGAAATATATCGGAAGAACTTAAGAAACTGGCTAATAGGTACGATGACCCCACCGAACTCTTTCTTTGTCTGCGTTGAATAAAAACCTTTAGAAGGTTTTCGCAAGTTTAAGTACCTTGAATCATTATCCAAAATAATAAGTCATTATATTCGTATTTTAAATCATATAAAATAGTGCTTTAACAAGAAAGTCCTTTACGCTAGATTTGGTCTTATTCTTAAATATTTCAGGCCCGCAGCCGTGGCTTACTGGTTAGCGAGCGCGTTTACACAAGCCAACTTCGATTTACCGTTCACAGGATCGAGTCCGTCTCGATACCCTCAGGTATATGAGTGAGTCACACGATGTGGCTCCGGTAATCGCAGGGGTGGTTTTTACGAGGTTTCTTTCCGGTTTTCCACCGTAATTAGACCAGGCACATTGTTAAGTGGACAATCCGTCGACATATAAGTGAAATACCCTTGAGTACGACGTTAAACCCCAATCAAACAAACAAACAAACAAAATAAATATTTCATTCTATATCCTACTGCAACACCCATGGACATACTACACCAAAAAGCTCTATCTGCTAGATTATTCCATAGTACTCCAGCAATTGCCCTAGAGAAAAAATGTACTCTTGAACAGTTTAATAATTATCAAACTTTTATGTTGGTCAATGTTCTTGTTAATCATAATAACTCTTTACCAACCACGTCGGAAATGTTATTTACAAAATCATCACATGTACACTGCTGTTCCACACGACCATCCCAACATGGAGCGTGAGAACTTTATGTTCAAACTCGTCAAATTAAAGTCTAAAGATTTGGACCACCTTGCCCTCTCCACCGACACAGCCCACCGAACATAAGGTTAAAATACCTTTCATATATAAAGTATTGAATGTTTTGTGTGTAGACATACACGGCAAATGAACAATAACTGATCGATTCAAAGTTTATGCATTCTATTTAGAAAACCACCGACACGGAACTTCTAATCGTCAACAGTTTCTAATCTGTTCGTCACAGGACAATAGCACTTTTATTTGCTTTTGGAACATTTTGGCATCTTCCTTGTTTACCTTCCAGCTCGTCACATGGTGTCGGAGATTTATGCAGACACACGATTGTCTGTTGACGATCTAGGTAACTTACAAACACCAAACTTTTTGACCTGGTCGTTAGAAATGCTTTAAATACTGGTTTCTGTGCTAGAGACTCCATCCACTTCCTTCCACCTGGTCTGCTGTGAGTCTTCTAGACCTCTCTCTATCATGATGAACAAGTTGTTGGTGCTAGCTCTGGCTCTTCTGGCTGTAACAGGTAAGTCCTTCCAACATTCAGGTACATACAACGTTTGTACGACTCTTGTCATCATGTCAATATCAACAATCCATGTTAGTTTCCTAGATTTAACGCATTTTCAATCAAAAATCTGCCAACATAGTTTAAACTTTTTTGAAATCTGAATACAATTTAAATAATAAGAACATTCTTTGCAATATGCGCTCGGTTTCAAAACCCGAAACATCGAATACCAGGAAAACTTGAACAGTTGTTTTGAGAGTTTTTCCTTTTAGCCTTACCTACAAAGTTAGGCTGCATGGGCCTCTATTCTGACTTTTGACAGTTTGGGGAGAAAGCCACCAATAGTCTAGTCGGACGTCCCAGAATGTACATTTGCTGACCGTCTAAGTTATGAAGAAAATTAACAGAGTGCATTTGTTTTGGGTTCAGATTATATAGTTAACTCCTGAACTAACTTTCCAATTTTTGAAGCCATATTAAATTCGCTAGGTTCATGTAAGTGTTAGCGTAGTGTGAATTACTCTGGTTAACAAAACATATGATTGTTGCGCATATTCAAACATATATGGGAAATGATGATACCATAGTAACCAGCGACCCCACCAGCCAACTGATTGTCTTACAAGAGGTGTAAATAAAACGCTGTGAGGGACAATAGAGGAAACACCCTGGTGTGAATAATATCACACTTATTGAGACAATTTACAAACCTTCCCGCAAATTCGGGCAGTATGGTTGATGGCTTTGTATACATAACCAAATATATAGGCCCCTACAGTAAGATTTCGTGTATAAGGCTATGCACACAAATGCGCCATCTTGGATTGTGACGTTATTCCCTGGGGGGGTGAAGCGATTTTCAGGCTTTTAATACTAGCGTGGGATTGCTCTCTCGTAGAAGAAAACAAAAAAGAATAAACACCCCGGGACCACCTGGTTTATCTATTTCAGTGTGCAAGTGTTTGTCTTCATGGCCTTCTATTGGTTTACTGTTTATTTGGTAAAATCCCCGGCACTTTTATTGGGAGCACTCCAAATGTTAAGAGGGACATGGAAACAATTTGAAAAAGTAAAAGTGAAAAAATAAAAAGTTATCCGCCCCCCAAAAAAAACAAACAAATAAAGACTCTCCTACGTAAGACATAGACAGGTCTTGTAACCGGTTATCAATTCATATGACTCGTTTTTTTAAATAGCTAATGCCCTGCCTATAGATGTGTTCATCTTTCTTGACAATCCTTGCATGTCACCTAATGATATGTTGTTCTTGTGTTTTCCCGCCAGCCATGACAGTAGCCCAAGAGCCAGCCGATGAGAGTACTGATGGTGATGAACCGGAGGATAAGCCAGATAAGCTCGAGAAGCTCCGAGAGCTCATTGGTGACGTGTCAGGGTTACCAGATTGGTTCCAGGAAGTCATCGAAAAGAAGCTGGAAAACATCCGAGAACACCACGAGGAGCGAAAGGAAGGAAGACCCGAGAGACCTGGACGGCCTGGCCGACCAGGGAAGCACGGAGGACCAGGGAAGCACGGGGGGCCAGGGAAGCGCGGAGGACCAGGTAGGCGCGGAGGGCGTCCAGGTCTTTTTAGAATAAGCGACGAAGACTTAGCTGAAATTGAGGGAATTCCTGAGTGGTTTACCGATCTTTTAGAGGCCAAGAAGAACCGCCCAAAGCCGGCCGACCGCAGTCAACCACGCCCAACTATCGAATTTGATGATGACGTCCCAGAATGGTTCCAGACGTGGTTCACTCAAATAAAAGAGAAATTGAGGGCAAAGCATGAGGAACACAGAGGCAAGAGACAAGATAGTGCCGAAGAGGTTTAAACTATTGGATATAATCTCCCCTACCATATCTAGTAATAATTCCACGTCCACATCTGTCAATTTCGGTATTCCAACCATCCCACTTTTTTCAAAACTATTTCAGCGCTACTGCGAATATACAGATGTTGCTTTCTAATCTAATCGAGTAACAACAACCCAGAATTCTATAGAAACAGCTGACTGAATTCCTAGCCTTCCAGCTCACATTCCTATTCGGTATCTTTCTCCTATTGTGGAATAAAATTTCAAGTTAGAAAACCACTCGTATGTTGTTAGTGTATTTTTTATTATCACTGAAAGTGTTTTCATTTATCCTGTGAATTGTGACGTGTCTTTCGTAGCTTCTGACTTACGTAAATATACCTGTATATCACAGAAGAGCCACGGTGTATGGATGTGTTACTCTGGTTATTGATGTGGATAATATAATACTACTTTGGACTGGTGAAGAGCTTCTGGTATATCTGGTAGTTTCACAGGCTGGATCGTTTGTCAGTTTCCATCATTCGCCGAGACCCATGTTGGCTTTTAGAAATGTAAAGATGCTTTTGCACGGATTTTGATAAATTTTGAAATTGACTTCCATCTTCATAGGTTATAACTGTTGAGTAGGTTTGAAAAGAATCGGACGACATTTAACCCAGATATCGAGCGGAAATAAGTTGACCAATCAGTACGGTACCTAATATCTTGCTTCCCGATATAATAACCTTATAACTTTTCCGATTTTTATCAAACTTGGTCACCAGCTAAAATCTATAAAGACGAAGGTCACGTTGATGCTCTGTGTAATCTATGCATAATTTGGAACCGTACTTCAATTCGATTGGTCAATTCATTTCCGCTCTATATTTTGGTTAAATGTTGTCCGGTACTTGTAAAACTTATTCAACAGTTACAACCTATAAAGACGAAGGTCAAGCTCGAAATTAAACGAAAATTGTACAAAAGTAACACTACACTGCAATCTGATTGAACGACATTACACATTAATACGGTTAAGCAGTTGGGGTCTTCCGAAACTGTGACGAAGACTATAAAGTTTCGGACTCTGACACCCTGGGGAGAATATGATGGCGCGGGGTTACCCCCAAAGTCCGTCTTTAAAAGCAAGAACGACAATTCAGCTGAGCAGATAATAAATTAGACTCTCCACTAGCGAGAGAATAATTTGACTCTTTATGTTGTTTTTAAAGAGAAAGAAAAATCTCTCGATAGATATACAATGACAATCCTCCTCAATCAGAAGAAAATAAGACGAGAATTGGCGTTGTCATAGTTCCGCCACATTTACTTATATATAAAATATTGACAGTTTTTTTAATTATTAAACAGATACAGTATAATTTTAGGTTGCGGACATAACACGGACATAGTCTGTGCTATAAATACGATCGCTAATCACACAGTTATTACGGTATCGTACACTTTATAACAGCCTCAGATGGATAAGTTAAGATTACTTTGCTGCTGGTTTAGTGCATGATTATGTTAGTGTAAGTTCTACTGTCAAGTTTGGACGGACGTTTATAAAACCGGGAGTGTTAGCTGTCTGTACCATACTGAAGACGCTGTTCAAAAAGTAGGTAAGTTAAACGATATTTTTTGTTTGTTTTACCGAATGTGGAATTCATTTTCACTATTATGCAAATAGAAACAGTTAAGAACACGCACGTCTTTTATCATCTCAATCTGATTTAAAACACAATAAAAGAAGATTAGAAAGACTGTTTCAAATATAGAGTTACGTTAGTACGGTCTTATTTTTACATCTTGGTAAACCCATTGTTTGATTGGAATTAATTTAATGTCTCACTTGTGTCATTTTCTGACCAATTTATTGTTTTTAGGAACAAAGTTCCACCTAGTTATTGCCAGTTTGCCCCCGACCCCCTTCTCCAATGAAAACAAGCATATATTCCTATACATTAATTATAGTAATGAATCACTTAAGATTAGTAAGTCACTCGTGCAGAGCTAGATGTAAACATTTTGTCTAAGTTAGTTATTCATTGAGATAAATTTTATCTAAGTTCACGTCTGAGAAGAAAGATGTGTAGACAAACACTTGGTCCCGGAAACCGTTTAGATCAAATATATAAAATGACGAGTCCAGCGGTCCCTATAGAAAACTCAAAACTCCACCACACCCAGCCACGATTATTCATAGCGTCTGTGGTCAGCGAGTTGATAGAAACAGTAAAAATCAACTGATCTGGTGTAAAAAAATCTCTGAGATAGGCAACATCGCCATATGGCGAGCTGAAACTCGGAGACAATAACCAACAATTGAAATGAAGATTGCGTATGGCAGGCGAAGTGTTTCAATATTAAATAAATTATATTTGTTTGAAAAAGTCAATATGTTTGAATAAAAACAAAATAAATGTTTTAAAATTCTACATTTGCATTCAACAAATTTATATTTTTATTGTATATTTTAATTATGTTATAAAAATTTTCATTTGTATTCAACACAATTATATATTTGTATTGTCTACATATTTATATTTGTTCATGAATTTATATATTTAATGTCTACATTTTTATATTTGTTCATGAAACAGTTTAAATTTTATGTTGTAAAATTGCATTCTGGGAAATATAATAATTTAAC
>JAVFBX010178577.1:0-14827 GCA_034783855.1 Mopalia kennerleyi
ATGAAAAGAAGATTTCAGAAAGGTAAAAAAAAAAAAAAGTCGAAATTTTTCCTCTGACTAGCGGTAGAATCCTTAATCAGCACGACCCCAACACTAAACTTCAGTCGACTATGCGCCTGGAAAGTGCAAAATAAAAATAAAATATTTATCCTCTTGCAGCATTTCAGAGATGATCTTGGTCTCTAAATTGACACTCGTAATCAGCACGATCCTAACATTAAACGTCAGTGGATTATGCGCCTGGATAGCGCAAAATAAAAATGACATATTTATCATCTGGCAACATTTTAGAGACGATCTTTATCTCTTTATGTATCATTCTTATATTAAACCCAGCCTATTATCAGCCTGGAAAGGGGATAATTTTTAGATATTAAACCGTGTATACAAGGGCCCCAATTGTTGCATCCGTTGCCTTCAACTAGGCTTGTTCTGTTCTCTTGAAAATTCTGGTTCTAAGAGGAGGTACTTGGCAACTTCTTCGTCGAATTAAGGCCGAAATCCTCAGACAACTGAACAATTATAGTTTAAAAACACCTCAAACGCCCTGTTATGTATTGCCAGACAGGGGTTAAAAATGTATATGAAGACCAGAAGCAATCTAGACTTTTACATACCAGACATGGCCCGTTTGTGAATAAAGATGTCAGTATTTTCATTTTTTTCATTAGGATCTACGAAATGTGAGTTTGTGTGTCCACTGTCTCTGGTGCCGGTGTGTGGCAGTGACGGAGACACTTATGACAGTGAATGTGATCTTAAACGGGTTTCCTGTCTGTAAGTTTACAGTGTTTTAATTCATCGAAATTTAAACTTGCATGGAGTGACATTTACACGCGAGAAGTTAATAAAATTAAATTGTTTTTGCTTATCATAATCAGAATAAAAAGACCCAATCACTTCAGTATACTTGGTTTGTTTTGAATTGTGATTTAGAAAATGTAGCATACCTAATCACTTGCAAGAAGATGTGCGCCAGTCCATTGATTAACAATTTGAACTCTTCTTTTCAGGAGGCGAGGAGGTGTACGATTGACCAAGGTCCATGATGGAAAATGTGGTATATATTTAGTCGTTTTTTTTGGCTATAAATGTCTAAATTTAAAATACGAAATATTTTCTTTTTCTCTCTCACGAAGACCCATCATACAATAGTAACAAACATCGACAGGATACGTCGACTTGTTATTCGCATTCTACTTATCGAACATATACATTGCTTAGTTTCCATTTTTTAAATAGCTGTTTGCAGGTTGAGCTATTCTAAATCCATGCCGAATGTCTTCTCAGCTACATATTTATCACATATTGTCTGTACCAGATACATGGTTATTATCTTCTCGTGAGATGTCTGTAGGTTACCTATAGCAATTATAGCCACAATGACTATAGTTAGTATAAAGAAATATGTTACATTATTGTAATGAAAATCTTGAAAATATAGTATAAATTACTTGAAAAGCCACCGCAACACATATTTTAATATAAAAAATGAGGATGTTATAATTGAATTACCGTGTAATATAAATGTCAGTATTTTCATTTTCATCAGGATCTACGAAATGTGAGTTTGTGTGTCCACTGTCTCTGGTGCCGGTGTGTGGCAGTGATGGAGACACTTATGACAGTGAATGTGATCTTAAACGGGTTTCCTGTCTGTAAGTTTACAGTTTTTTAATTCATCGAAATTTAAATTTGCATGGAGTGATGTTTAAGGTTGAGTGAAATCAGAATTCCTTTTTTGCTTATAGTATTATAAATGAGGTAATACTAATATGGTAATATTTTATCACTGATAGGTAGAAAAAGGGGGAAAGTCCCACCATTGTTGATTGTTTTGCACTATGGTTATACCACTATAGTTTTACACGGCTTATATCAATAGGTTATCATCAATGTAATATTGGTGTACGGATGCCGCTTCTAACATTGCTAAAGAAAGACACATATTGGCTCATATATGCAGACGAATAAACTTTGTTTTCGACAAAACATGCTTGTAAAGTTAACTCTTTTTATAATTGTCGCTGTAGAAGAAAAGAGACAAAAATAAACAAACAAAAACAAAACAAAGGGAAATAGAACGGACATAACTAATCTTGTTTGAGGACGACCCTTTATTTACATATCATTTGCTCAAATGGATTAATTGTTTGTAACCGGTGGTATACATGTAGACTGACGATAGCATTGATCGATTGGTCGGTGGTTAACGCCGTGCTTGCATGTTCGTGCGGTGATGTATTGTCGAAAAAGGGGAGACAGTTAATTTTTTCGGACCTGTTTGGGATATTCAACCAACCAATTATTGGATATGTACCTACCGCTACAGAACCAAATCACCGTATATATGTCAACACTGTAATACAAAGTAAAACAAAGTTTATCCGCCTGATGGCGTAGGTGAAACTCTCGTTGTACATGAATTATCTGCCAGGTTTGTAATGCAGAGTTGCTCGGACATAAAACCCTGGGCTAGAGAAAATGCCGTGCTTGATGATATTCTACTTATATGGCGGCGCTGAACTTCCAAAGAGTGATCAACAACACAGCCATAATGGGAAATGTTATATACAAATGCCTTGTTGGAAATTTAATGTTCCTCTATAGATGACACGATAAATATACTTTAATTAGACTGTATTTACCCAGAGGGCCTCATGGTAACAATACGATGTTCACACGCCTATTGATTAACAATCTGAACTCTTCTTTTCAGGAGGCGAGGAGGTGTAAAGTTATTCAAAGTCCATGATGGGAAATGTGGTAAATAGTTTAGCTGTTGTTGTAAATGTTAATATTTTTTTTTGTTTCTTTCATTTATTGGAGAAAACAGTGCCATAATGATGCATAAAAATAAGCGACATTATTAAAAAACAAAATATGAATAACCACAAAGGGGATGTACACAGAAGGCCGGGTCATTTGACGTAAATGGTTTACTATTGAGACGTTTGGTTGACATGGTCCATAAGTACTGATACTAAAAGCCAACCCTAATGCTAATCAATTAAAAACGTTACACTGTCAAGGTCTACAGATCAGACAAATCAGCAACCGAAAAGGAATGAAGAGAAACTACAGACAAACCCAATAGAAAAGCCACCAGAAGTCCATAGCATAATAGTCAGTCAATAATTCCACAACTGTGCCTTATGCTTATCCATAGCCGATTTACTAGAGAGGACTGCATTACAAACAAACCTGTTGAAAATATAATTTATTAGAAAAAAAGACCCAAAGATAAAATGTGCTAGAATAACCCGTTTTGCTGATCAGACCCAATTGTTTCTTTCGTAATTTATGCTGGTTTTCGACATTTTGTAGAGCCTGCCAACTGTGAGTTCCCTTGTCCACTATCACTGTTGCCAGTTTGTGGCAGCGACGGCGACACATACGATAGTGACTGTGATCTCAAACGGGTTTCTTGTCTGTGAGTAATTATTTCCATGTTGCACAAATTTCACTATTTGAAAATGTCGATTCTTCAAGAACACCAATCTTACGTCTGCTGAGATCAGTCCTGTGGATGTATGTACATAAGTGGTCACAGGCCTGTGCTCTTGGGAAGAAATTATCGAAGTTTTAGAACAGATGATTTATAAGCCAAATCGTTCATTGTCTTCATTGCACCGGGTTTTGAACAAGTTTGTCAACCCGTCTCCAAGTAAACTCATTATTTATTGTACATTAATATTACATTATTTTTCATAATTATCAATTTTAGCTAGATCATCATTGAAGCAAATTGACAGCTTATTTTGAAAATGAACAATGTCTAGATTTTGCCGGAAACTGTTACGGCTCAAGCTGGTAGTTGTTGTACTTTAAAGGCGTTAAATCGTCATTTTGGTGCGACATTGGGTCATATAAAGAAGAGGGCAAATACGTTAATACGCTTATAGCATAGTTTTTTTGTGTGTGTATGTTTTCAGGAGACGGAGTGGTGAGAAGTTAACTAAAGCCCATGATGGAGCCTGTAGTACGTATCAAATACATACCTAAATTATGATACCAAGCTCACTATATTATTGAAGCATTTATTAAAATATTTTGTTACGCAACATATCGAATAACTTAGATGAAATGTTAGTGGCATTCATAAACTTTTTTGAAAACGAAACGTTTCCGGTGGTGCTTTTCTGATCAAAAGTTGTATGTATGAAGACCAAAGTAAAACTCCTCGTATATTTGATTTCATGTTTAGTTTGATAGATCGAATAAGCTTTATAGATGTGAAAGTTGGCTTGGAGAAGCGAATTAGCTTTATGTATGTGAAAGTTGGCTGTGAGAAGCGAATAAGCTTTATGTATGTGAAAGTTGGCTTGAAGAAGCGAATTAGCTCTGTGATTATGAGCATCTTCACGTTTATATCCTGCTTGGGTTGAATGTACGGGGGAGCTATATGCATCTGACAGTTGGTTTGAATGAGCAATTTAGCTCTATGAATGTGACCGTTGATTCAAAAGTATTAAATAGCTTTGTGGTTATGACTATCTGCGCCTATTCATTTTGTCTTTCTTTTGAATGAACGAGCCAGCAATTATATGTTTTTCATTCGGTTTGAATGAACCGCAGCCACATGGATCTGACTATGTGCATTCTTTGAATACTGATATACCACTATGTGTTAACTCAATTTCACCATTTTAGATACGGCAGCAGCGACTGGGGCCCTAAGGGCCAAGCCGTGCAAGTTTGCCTGTCCTTTGTCATTGTTGCCAGTCTGTGGAACAGACGGTCAAACCTATCCTAGCGAATGTGCCCTGAGAAAAGCAGCCTGCAAGTAAGTAGTCCATGTATGTTGTTGTCAAATTTGCCCTTTGAATCCAAATAAATTAGGCAAAAAGGTAGATTTTTTTCTGCTTTTACCAATCAATCGATAGTCATACAGGTAGCAAATATGCAGTGCATGTAGGCACCTCTCCTGTGATATGGAAAACCCTTGTATATTTGTTGAATGCAAAAACGAAAAAATAAAGGATCAGTATCCATGACTTGCTGGAGAGTTGCTGGCATACTAGGTGGAAACGGGTGAAAGGGTTTAACATATTTTCACGTGGTAACATGAAGGGGTAAAACATAATAAATCTAAATAAGCGTCTAAATAATGTTTTTTAAAACCAAAATTCGATTTACTAGGATTTTCCAGATCACACAAGGCCTTTACCTCACAGTCTGGCACAGTGCTCACAGCTGTAAGAGTTTTATTCTAATGCTATTTCATTTCTAAATTAAGGTGTAATTCATGTCAATATTGTATTGATTGTAAGAAGACGATTTCTTGTAATCGGTAACATCTTTGTGCAAAATGAATTTACATTGATATTATCGAAAATGCTTGATATATATTGAAAAAGAAGACCTGTGTTTATTTACCCCGTTAAACTCTTAATACAAAACAAAATGTCTGCATATCAATTACAGGAGACGAGTACTGAGCTCTCTGAACGTGGCCTACAAAGGACCTTGTGGTAAGTCCTCCAACTTTTGCAACTCTGATGTGTTTGTTTGATTGGTGTTTAACGCCATACTAGAGGTTATTTAACTCATATGACGGCGTGCAAGCCCAATGCGTGAAGGATCGATATCACTGGCAAAAGACAGACCGGACACACTCTATGAAAAAAGGTTCTTCGGAGTGGATCATATAGCGAACCTTTATTGGTTCTTTGAAGAACCCATCAAAAATGTCAAATATAATGGATTTCAAATTATCACGTGACCATAGACTCGGTTTCATTTCGCACGAAGAAACATGTTCCTTAGCAAAGAACCCTTTTTCACCACGAAAAACCTTTTGGTCGTTGATTATGTCTGAAGAACCATTTACTACCATAGGTTCTTTGAAGAACCTTTGGGACATACGAGGAACCATTTCAGAACCTTTTTTCTCAGAGTGTAAGCACAAGATCGAATACAAAGCCATCACGGACAGATCCGCTTCTGTTGTTCCGTAGTTCCGAGGGACAAATCTATGTGGTGCAATGAATATTTATACTTGTCGAACGGCTTTGGAAGCAAAACGGGTGAATGTTTCTGTGGCAGAGTTTCATGTCCAAGAAGTGTTTTAGTTTTACAAGACGACAAATCAATCATTTCTAATAGTACGGTGCATTGTTTTATCACTGCAAAGGCTGTCCGACACTTTTATCATTAGTTTTTAAAATATCATCTGAACTGGTTTTTTGTGTTCAGCTGTCATCTGGTTTTCGTTTCAGCTGATGCAAAACCCTGCGATTTCGTGTGCAGGTTTTCCATGGTGCCAGTGTGCGGAACAGACGGTCATACCTACCTTAACGAATGTGATCTCAAACAAATGGCTTGCAAGTATGAGAAAAATGTTATTGTAAAGGAAGTGAAATTCAATTCGTTCAGCTTACAAGGAGACTGATGGAATTAGTTTATAAAATACTTAGACATGCAAGCTTATTAAAAAAATAAGATAGTGATTTCTTTGTTAGCACTAAATTATGAGTATGTCTTGTTTGTATTTCTTGGTGTAGAATGTTTTGATTGATGCAATAAGAACAAAGAATCATTCACTTGTATGATAGTATGTTAACGCACTAGTATTGACAACAAATGTTTTTGGTCTTTTCCACAACCATCATGTTGTAAACTTTTGATTGACAGGAGGCGCGGAAAGAATAAGGTAGCAGTTCGACATACCGGGCCGTGTGGTAAGCTCAATAAACTATAAATGTTTAGTTAAATGTAAACATAATTAAAAGCATAGTTTTTCATAACAGCAACATTTGGCAAAATTGAAACATTTTGCTTCATGGGATAAATAACTGAAAGTCTAAAAGTGGTGCTTCTGTTTAGTATTCTCTTCCGGATGAGGAATTAGTGTTTCCGGTCGTCATGGTGTCATCATAACCAACATCCGACTACCCATGAAAACACAATGTTTAACTAATAGTGACAACAGCTGGTATATAATTGGACTCAAATATCTTTTTATTTCAAAGAAATTTCTGAAACAATATAATGGGGACATCAAACTTCATCGTATAGACTCACAAAGAAAGTCACCTAACATTTTCAGAACAGCAGTTCAAAACACCTTGAAAAGACAAACGTTTCAATGTCGATATAGCGGTTAAAGTTGTGTGTTAGAATGTTGGTCTATATTAGTTAAAACAAGATGTGGCGTTTACTTACAATATTGCAACAGAAATAAATATCATCCAATTGCTGAAAGTAAAATAGTTGCGGTTTTTGCACACTTTCTAGGTGGTATATTTTTTCAAGTTTGACATAACAGTTTAAACTTTACTGAAATTTCAGAATGTGACCTGGTATTTTGTCGGTACAGCCATTCACCCGTGTGTGGCTCAGATGGGAAGACGTATGACAATGAGTGCGATCTGAAGCAGTCCGCATGTCGGTATGTGCATTATTGTTTATGCTACTATATGTTATTGTAGCTATCTAAAACACTGCTGTATGCTTAACTGACATAATAGCTCTCCGTAGATACTGTGATGTCATGCTTTTCGGGCGTTTTGACTTTTGCTACATGTAAACATACGGCCAGGGCCCGATTTTCCTACTTGTGGGCATTAGGCCAAGCTCATCAACGGGCCCCCAAATTTATAGAAATGTTGGCACGTTTTAGTATACAATATCACCAGACACCCGTTGGTTTAGTATGCCTAGTGGTGAATCCGGCCCTTCTTAAAGGGCGGTATGTCACGTACATTAGAAAACATAGTGATATAGCCGTGATATTAATTCGACATCAAGATAAAATCATACCTTTCTTGGACAAAAATATATTCAGACACAAAATACCATTTCTGTTTATAGACAAGGTGCCGATATTTCGGTGAAGTCAGCCGGACCGTGCAAATAAAGCGGAGGAGCATACTGACCAGATGTGACTAGAACCACCCTCAATTATTCCCTTTTTCATTTGAACCAACCTGATGGATACTGTTTAAATTCATTGCTTTCATGTTTAGGAAATGTTTTCTAGTCTTTATCTTAGTATTTATTAAAATTTGGTAAATTCTTTTGCAAATGCGTGTTCGGTTTTGTTATTGTTATAAAAATCTGAGTCAATTGGCTTATGCACTGTTAATTTCAATTCAGTTAGGTCAATTGAATTGTGTGGTTAATGTTTACTTCCAGTGACGAATGCAGTAAAAGTGAATTACTTAAAAATATCTGATGTCACAAAAGAACTATTAAAATAGTATTACCATTGGGCCGAAGGTCATATGTACACTGAATTGATTCCCAATATTTAACGGTTATTTCATATTTTAACTCGACATAGAAACAAAGTCTTGCTTATTTCTCGAAAACGCTTCGTCGTATTGACGTTAAAATAGTCGCATTTCAAGAAGGACATTGTGGGCTAAAAAGTGTGCATCATTTTTTACACGTACGCACGTTTTGTTAATGTTTTGTTCAGATATATTTTGTATATTTATTACATGCCGTGGGGTTGGCAGACAAAAAGTCCACAAAAATTGTTCTTAGCAAAATTTGAAGAAAAACATGAGACATCATTTTCTTTAGTTGAAGGACCTTTCTATTAAATAAAGTAATTTATTTTGTGTTACAATACTTATATTCCGTGTTGAAAATGCCCTGTATTTTTGGTGTTTACATTAATTTGTTTCGCAATAAGTCCAAAAGCTAATACTAGAACTTCACTTAATTGACATATTTGTATTCTTGAGTAACCAAGCTTTCAGACATAATGTTATGATTGATATATTCTGCGTCATGGTGGGTTTTGTGACCCAGAGGTCCAGCAAGAGCTTTAATCCTATTTCATGAAATCCGACACAGTCCTCTATCCAGCCTTCAAGCAATGTCACACGTCAATCTTTAGTCCAGCTCTTTTTCAAATATCTTAAACGGCTAATTTATCCTATCTTTTCACGGATGGAACATTTACGAACCAATCCGGCGAATTTCGGGTTTTATTTCTCGAAAAATGTTTTTGTTTATGTAAACTTTACTCGTTCCGTATACATTTTTGCACTATCAAATGCTCAAGAATCATAATCCAACTCGCTATTCGGCTACAAAGTCCTGAATTGAAACCGCTTTTCTGACGCTACATGTTACCGTACGTATATACAAAATGTGTAGGCAGAAAAGGTCTTATAGGATTAAACTGGATTAGGATTAGTGGGAATTTGAATGTCCATATTTGTGAGTTTATCTGCAACGTGCATTAAATTGGCGTAGCTCTGTCCGCATTTTGAATAATTTGCTATCTGTTTATATGGGATCCTTCCCTGTTCCAGTTTTTATTGTTTTCTTTATTCTGATCTGTAGTCGAGATATGCTCCAATACAGCGTGCCCGTGTTCACGATTGTTTGGCCTGTAGTATTCACAATCGAATAAACAACTTTATATCATTATTTTGCTTTGAAAAAAATATATTATAATAAATGAAGAACTTTTTTTTTCGTGCTGCTGAAGCGGGTGAGTTTAACGAATCAAAAACTTAGACAAGCTTCTCCGATCTATATGCATCTAAAAGTGACCAATGGCCAGTTAAATGCAGAGGCATAGACATACATCTTTTCCCGCCCTACACATCTGTATAAATCGGAAAAAATCTGTCATAATTGAAAATATAAGATGAAGTACTAGTATGGGTATTCAGTAAGGATTACCGAGCACCTTGGTTCATGCCCACAGAGCAGATTTTGAAGAACACTTTGTAACCACTTGATATTCATTTAGAAGAGTTTTAGTAAACCCAACATATGCCCGGACATGCTATTTCAATGTTAGCTTTTTGAAGTTAAGTTCTACCTTTTGTACGGATATATACTTTGTCAAAAAAGAAACGCATATGTGAAATGTCTATTTCACCTATTTTGAGTATGAGGAAATCTTAGAGGAGATTACTTGTTTATCTGGAAAGCCAAACGCTTCCTGAGGTTATTAGGTCAGTTGAGTTTTGCGCCAAACTCAAGAGTATTTCAATTATATGACAGCGATATACTCCAACAAAGAACATCCCTCACACTAACACATCCATGAAAATGTGCAGAGGGTTTTGCTCCGTTGGAACCGAACGTTCCTCCAGTGTTCAGAGCAACATGCAGTGACTCTAACATGCTGCCCTAAAGCCACATAGCAGGTTATTCAGAGAAAAAGAAGCAGATAAAAATTATTTTTTATTTTAATGAACTAAATTTGTGTTTGGGGTATCACTGCTTAATTAAGGTTATTTCAAGTTGTTGTTTTTTTATCATGTACTGTCTTACCTGGTCATCAATATGGTCATCTGGTAGGAGTGCCGCCAAGCTACTATTGGTTACCAAAATCCCAGCAACAACTGTAGGAATATCTTGCTTTGGAATTCTAGCACTTAAAACATCCAAACAAGTGTTGTTTTGGAGTGGAACAATGTCTAGGCTTAATGCCATTTTGTTTGGTCACAAGGATCAGAGCAGCAGCTACCATATGTTCACCACATTGTTCCCGTATCGCTGAACATACACTTCCTAATGGCTTTCCAGATAAACAAGTAATCTCCTCTAAGATTTCCTCATACTCTAAACCCTCATTTATTCCACTTGCTTCTTTGTATAAAGACATTGCTGGGTGAGATTTGTGTTCATCCATTTCCTGTGCGACATGGACGAATGGTACGGGACTCTTCTGGCAGGCAGCTTTAAATATTTTTGAGCTCTATATCAGCAACAGGACGGATGTCAAGCTTTCTTTTCTTTAGCTTCAGACAGGATAAACCATCTTTTCTTTTTATTCCTTTCATAGACTTACATGTAGAATTTTTTTAAGGCAATCATGTCACAGACTGAAAGTGTCCATTAGGTCTCCCTCGAACAACCACATTTTAAAAAACTTTTAACTGGACACCAGGTGGACAGTCTACAATTTGGCTTAGTTTGGAAGTAGTTGGCTTCCCAAGACTTGAACTGGGTGGACAGCTAACATGTACAGTAGTCAGATTGGTTGAAGGTGGGCTGGTTGATGTCAAACTCACTGTAGACAGAATGGAAGGAGGGTTGGTAGACGTCAAACTGACTGTAGATGGGTTGATGTATAGCAGACTGACTGTAGAGTTGGTAGATGGCAGACTGTCTGTACATTGATTGGTTGATGGCAAATCGGTTCTAGGTTGGCAGGTTGACGTCCGATAGGTTGAAGGTGGGCTATATGCTGACTGACTGGTTAATGACTGACTCATTGATGGCACAGAGGTTGTAGGTTGACAGGCTGGCATCAGACAGGTTGAATGTGAGCTATATGATTAGTGAATGGTTGGTGACCGACAGGCTGAAGGTGGGCTATACGATGACTGGCTGGTTGATGGCAAAGAGGTAGGTTGGCAGACTGACAACTTATAGGATAAAGTTGACCTGGTTGATGGCAACAAACTGGTTTCAGTAACAGTTGGTGGTAAACTGGTTAAAGATGGGCTACTTACACTGGATCTTGACAGAATGTGACAGAATAATTTTAATGTTCTTTTCCTGAGCAACGGTGATGCCAGTTGTCTGGTATTTTTTCAGCAATATTTCTGCAATTATCTTCTCAGTCTAAGTCCTTGCCTTACCAAAAATATATGCCTGCATGGTAGACCAGAAGACCGGTAGAAAGAGCAAGGACATTTTGTTCCAGTCACAGCAACTAAGCGAGAATCCTTGCTGCCGCAACCAGAAACTATGTAGGTATCACCTTCTAGAAATGTTTTTGTGTTCTTTTCACACTCGACAGATGCCAAAGCTTCTACTTCTGTTAATTTGGTTGCATATGGTGCCATGATAATGTACAGTGATTGGACAAGAGGAGATGAACTGTGTTTCAACATTGTAGTGTCGATTTGTTGACAGCGGAAACCCATGCTGATGATTGTGTCAAATAGTGCCTTTAGCTTTAGGTAGTGGGACTCTAGTCTATTTGTGGTTCTTTTAGAGAAATTAAATACTTTCTTCCTTTCGAATTGCACCCACATGCGTTTGCATGTTACCCAGTGATCAACAAAGTACTTGTAGGTTTCACTAGGTGCTGTAGATTTTTAGTTTCACAAGGTTATGTTCATAGGTCTCTTTGGATTTTGCATATGCCAGGTCCTGTAAACAATATCATAATCAATCTCTTGTATCGAGAGGCAATGACTAAGACACCTTTTTGAAAGTTTTCAAAACATGAAATAAACATAAATGTATTGATGCATTGGGGAAATGTCTCTTTATCATATCTACCTCCTTAAAATCCTTATCAATGAGAAAAAGTTTGACAAGGTCCACGTTGTTGTGCACTGAAATGTAGTTAAACGCAATGTTCAGGGTTTCTCTGGGTTTCATCTCCAATCCAGAAGTGTGCAACTGGAATACTAACGCCATTACCATCCTCCACTATCATGGTATGCAGTGGCATTCTCAACTCATTAGTTTTGTAGGTCCCATCCAGAAAAAAGAGGTCTGAAAACTTTGCAGCAACTGTTTTCATGTAACCTCTGATGATGCCATCACTTGAAGCATCACCTTTTCAAGAGACTCTGGATCATTTCTCACAACCTGCTCTAACTGATTAAGAAGCTGTTCTTCAGGATTCATACCACCATATGCACATTTATTTCTATCTCGGCTCTGGGGTTCTCAATGTCGACATTTGTTAAGGCCATTCCGCTGACTGTCTAGAGTGTATCTGCCATCACCTGTGACTTACATTCATGGACCTCATCGAGACACCGCGTCTAAATGCCTTATCGTCCAGTCTTCTGTTTTCAAGATACATTTTGAAGAAATCCTCTGCGGTCTCATGATTATGATCATGGGTAGCAGACAACAAAACCGTACAGTTCTTCTCTCTGTCAGTCTTGCTGTTTATGTTGACTTGACACCCTAATTTAGGAGTCCTAAAATTTGAAGACATAGACAGTCGTTTGTAGCTTTTTACTTTTTATTTAATAGTCTAAAGACTGTCCTTACTTTAGCTCCTAACAAGGGTTTGAGTATTGTAATGCAATCCAGTCCCACACCTATATGATTCATTGATTCATTAATTCTTATTTGTATGATCTCTGCCATTTTCCAAAACAGAAAAAAATCAGGCTGGAAATCACACCTTTGGCACAGGGAAAGTATTATTTCACATGATTGTCATTAATTATGGCCATCAAACCTACGAGTTCAAATTATGCAGGTGTTAAATGTTCTCAATAAAAGATACCAAACGGCCACATACTAGGTCAAGAAATTAAGAAAAACATACATATGACCATAAAGTGTAAGCTACCTGATATTTATACACGAGTTACCACCCGGAAAGTTTCTGTATAACACATATATCGGACAGTGTTACAGTGCCGAATTTCGGGAAGGGTTCACGCCCTTGCCAAATTTAAAGCTAATGACATAAGTGTCACGAAAGCATCGCGGGACACTGAAGCTATGGTGTTAAGATAGCTTGATATATCTGTATGTACAGTAAGAAAGTCATTTTACTTAAGTTCCACTTAACCTACATTAAGCGCAGAAGAATTTACCCATGAGTAAACTACGGAAGCCGGGTGCAGCAACTTGTGTTTTCGCAGTTCACTAAATTGGCTATCTGAAAAAAAGTTCGTAATAGAACATTCCCTAAAGTTGCCTGGCGCCATTTCGCATTTCCTGATCTAGCAATCCTTCGTGTATCTCCGGTATGGAGTCGTCATTATCGGCCACAGACTGTTCCGAATGGAGTTTCCCCTGCCTACGTCACAGCTCAAATGGCTTGTATGAAAAGTTTGTAAGTGAATAAAACAAATTGCAAGCGTCGGAAACATACGGGATTTATTTTTTAAATAGTTTATAGTATTATCTTTGTAATTCAGTCACTTTCAACCTGATTTAAAACTCGTTTGGGTATACGTTTAAGGATCGCGACTCTTGATTTGGGACACACGAAAGAATGGGGTGGGACATGTCGTTTCTTGTGATAGACCTCCGCTATAACCTGACAACCGTGCTTCAATAAAACACCGATAACCCTACAGAAAAAAACTCAAGTTTCAGTAAAACTCTTCTTCAGAATGAATGCCACAGTGAAGTTGTCATTGACAATTAACTCATAAATAAGTTTGCCAGTGACAGTTCAAGAGACAAACTATTCGCAGGATGCAGATTTAATAACGAAGTAACATCATCATTTTTTCTAGAATGACAATCTTGTGTTTTTTAACTTCAGGCTTATGAGAAATGTTGCCATGAACAAAAATATGCAGAGACATAAGACAGTACCACGTCACATTAATTGTTGAATAAAAAACAGGTTTGTCAGGTCGACTTAATGCTCTAGTCTATGACAGCGTTGTTAAATGTAATGTGGATAAATGAAGGCGAGCCTGGGAGTTCGATAAAATGACTATAGCAGGCTGATTTAAAATGGCCAACAGCGCCTTTTTCTGTGGCTGTGAAATAAAGAAACTAAAAATATCTGACTATATATACTCAGTTAAAAACAGAAACTTCACACATTAAATTTCTAAATATTTTCTTGAAACTAAATACAAGAGATATAATTATTATTATTAGAGGTAAATGTGTTGTCAAAGACATCATGACACACAGCAACTCCGACGTGCACAAGCATGTAGTTCGTGCGATCATACATCAAGGATAAAATGTCCTTGTGTTCGTAGTCACGTGATATTATGAGACACGTGCAATTGAGCCCACGTTAGCATAGTAGAGTGACATCTCGGGAAAACATGTTCTTACAGTAAATTGTCAAACATTCAACGTGAACGTGTCATTGGCATGCTGAATACAGGAACGTCGATCACTGACGTTGCCGGGCTTATAGGATGAAGTCGACGGACTATCCATGATTGTC